>JAQIUQ010001122.1:0-35728 GCA_030378365.1 Hybognathus amarus | reverse complement strand
TGCATCATTATATTCAAATTTCAAACACATGAGGAGAGTCTCCGCATGAAAGACCCACGTGGCACATGAACATGCTACATTTCTCTTTGAAACGGTAAGAAATGAAAATTAGATTGAATGGAGGATTTTAACTGGCGAGTGACGAGTGACTGAGCTGTCTGTTAAAGATGATGAAGTAGTATGTCCCAAAGCTTGCCTACTCTTTTACTGCACACTCAAAAGTATGTACTTTTTCTTCACAAAAAGAGTACATACTTTTAGGGTGTAGTATAAGTAGGCGAATTGGGACACAGCAAATGTGTTTATAGCACTCAATAATGCTCTCAACCTCCTTATTTGGCGTAAAAATATGAAATTTAAAGTAAACATAACATTCCATGTGTAATGCACTGAAGTGTTACTTTCTAATTATTTATATTTAGGGGTTGCATTTTTCCTATAAAATAAAGGTTTCCTGTAAAGTAAAATCATCTTAATTACTACATTGTTATATTATTAAATACTGTATTTAAGAATTCTCTGAATTAAGAACTTCTGAGTCTCTTCAAACTCTTTATCTCTGAGACCACTGTACCCACATCATTAATCTTCTACATCAACATGATAAAATAAGCTTTCTCACTGACTACTCATCGCAGGGAAGTGTTTTTCAGTGCATGGCAAAAGATAAAGCAAACTCCTGGGAAATGACAGGTATGTTGAACAGGAACTGTGTCAGGAATTGCACCAAGGTATGTACGTTCAAATCTCTGTTTAGATTAATGTGCTCAAATGTGCCTTTTTGTCATTTGTGTATATTTGGAGTATGTTGTATTGTAATTTTTTTCTTTTATTCTTGTCACATTCATTTAGTTCCCTCACATTCCCCCTGATGGGGCCATTGGGGAGGGTTTTTGAAAAGCCTTGAAAAGCCAAATATAGTATGTGTTTTCTGGCCTTATTTCAGTGACTTAAAAATATTTCTTTCACTAATCATGGATCAATGTCATTTTCTCAAAACTACAAACTTTTACATACATGCTGTTTACATATTATTGTAGCAGTTTCTGCTGAATACAGTGTAATCAGACAAGTGTGTCACAAGTAAATGTCAGAGCATGTCAGAACACCTCAGGTCTTGTCTTTCGTAGCACTTTTACGTCATCATGTGACAATTCCAAACAAGTCGTCTTCTGAGCTTGGATTCAATAAATCAGTTTTTAGACCAACAAGGAAGTTTTGAAACTTACAGGCTGTTTATACAGTACAGTGTACTTACATGTTAAAAGATCAAGGAAATTTCGATTTCTCAATCTATGGCCCTTTGTAATAAATTGCTTTCTCCACCCTGAACTGTTAAGCATTACTCAATGTATTCAATCAAAATGTGTAAGGTACATCTGTTTGTGTTATTACTGTAGTCATGTGTGTTTGTCTGTAATGGAGTTAAATTAAGATGAGTGAATGCAGAAATCCAGATACATTCAGTATTTCACAAACATATCATTTTCACTGAAGACAGATACATTGATAGATTGTCACCAGAAAAATATGTCTCTGTGTGAATCTCTTTACATTTACAGGGAATTAAAACGGTTTCCACACAAAAATAGAGTCTCACATCTGACCTTTCAGGTGTATCTCTAAGGGCAAAATAATCTTTCTATTAGACCAGATTAAATGGTCTCCATAGGTGATGTTTGAAATTGCTAATTTTCCTGCAATTTCAGTTCAGAATGACTTTGCAAATGGCGTTTCAGGTCCACTCGATATGCAAACTCTTTTCACACTGAAGACACGTGAAAGGCTTCTCTCCAGTGTGAGATCTTATGTGAGTCCTAAGGCTTTCTTTAAGTTTGAAACTCTTTCCACACTGAGGACATGTGAAAGGCTTCTCTCCAGTGTGGGCTCTCATGTGAATATTAAGGTTTGTTTTATTTGAGCAAGTCTTTCCACAGTGATTGCACATGTGTGGCTTCTCTCCAATGTGAGTTATTATGTGATTCTTAAGGTGATCACCGTCTGTGAAAATCATTTCACACTGATGGCATGTAAAACAGTCCTCTCTTGAGTGAGTCCTCATGTGGGTTTTAAGGTTTACTTTATATCTAAATCTATTTCCACACTGATCACATGTGAACGGCTTCTCTCCAGTGTGAATTTTCATGTGGGAATTAATTGTTGATCTATGTTTAAAACTTTTTCCACATTGAGGGCAGGTGAAAGGCTTCTCTCCAGTGTGACTTCGCATATGGCTTTGAAGGCATGTTTTTCGAATGAAACATTTGCCACATTGTTGGCAAGTGAACGGGCTCTCTCCAGTGTGAATCCTCATGTGTTTATTGAGGTTTCCTTTTTCAGTGAAACTTTTTCCACAATGTTGGCAGGTGAATGGCTTCTCACCATTGTGAATTCTCATATGGACATTAAGGTGTCCAAGTCGATTGAAACCCTTTCCACATTGAGTGCAAGAGAAATAACTTCTAGTTGCTGTATTCTGACTTCTTATTTGTGAGAAAGTCTTTTCAATCTGTGAGCAACTAGAAGATTTTTCTCCAATTATGAAATCATTGTGACTCTCATCCTGATCTTCTTCTTCATTCAATTCTCTGACTCTCTTCTTTAAGCACCATCAAGTCTAAGTTGAAAAAAGACAAATACAAATGAACCACAGTTAAATGGTACAAAGCAACAGACATCAGAATAAAGCATCAAAACCAACAGCATGTACTTCTCAATATTGTCAGCTCTTCACGTTCTTCAGGACACATCCCCAAAAACTTTCTAACAAGCAATTTTGAAACCCCTTATCAAAAAAATAAAATAAATAATAATACCCTTGAGAAATTATTGTTTATTCCACCCATAAACTCAGCCAGATGATTTCACTAATCTCATGGCTGAAAAACTGTAAAACTGAAAAACCTGGACTTTACACCTCTGCCTCTCACCTATGTTCAGATTTGCAGAGAAACAGTATGGATAATTGTGGAGAATTTCAGTTTCCGTTTAAGCCAGATTACAGCGCAGAATTTGCATTAAGCTTTGTATCTTTAGAAACCCAGTCATATTTTTGAATGGTCATGGTTTATTCCCTTATTTCCCCCTGAGATGGGAGAAATAAGGATTTAAGAGTTTTATTTCCTGCTTAACGTGACGAAAAATCGATAAGCAGGAAGTTATATTTCATTGAAATGACAACAGACTACAAAGATTAGCTCATTATTATTTAAGGGTGTGGGACCCACTCACCCTACAGCCCTATTACAGATCAGTGGGTGGGACCACCATCTTGTTTGGAAGCTAAGCTAACAAGCGCTGTGGAGATATAAGTTATGATAATGTTGGAAGAAACTAAACATGATATTGAAGAAAAGGGTTTTGAAAGTCTGCTGCTCGAATCCGATGTTCGTGGCTATCTTTACGAGTCGCAGTATAGTTTAGAGCAGCTGAGGCTGATGGAGGAGCAGGAGGCGGCTGCCTGTCGGTCGAGGACCCCGCACTGACTCTGGCGCTGGGCGGATTGCTGTTGCCTGTGCTCTCACTGCGTGCTACGGCCTACGGACACAGAGTCCGTCTGCTGCAGAGAATTTCAACGATGGCAATTTCTCCTGGAGGAAATCTCTGAATCAGACGAGCACACGGACGTTTGTGTTGTGATAGTTTCGCCTGACAGGACATCCAGGTATCATGCAGTAATTCACCATACAGAAATAAATACAAACGAGGAGTAATTCACTATTAATTTGCTAATGTAACGTGAACAGGGTTTGTTGTGTGGAAGAAGGAGGCAGGAACCGGTGAACATTTAAACATTTAAATAGTTAAATGAACAAATACAAAACGAAAGTAAGCCAGCGTTACACACAACAGAAACAAAACAACATAAAATCAGGCCTGTTTCTCTCTCAATCTGCCGTCGTCGCTCCCATTTTATGCATTCGCTCCTTCGTAGAGACCGGCATGCGCCATGACATCCCTCGCCCTCAATCGTCCTGCTCACCACAGCTGACTAACTATATATTTTGTTTGAAATGAATTTCAAACTCTGATGACAGCTAATGTTACCGTTGTAGACGGAAGAGTGATTTCTCTGTTTGCGCTGTTCCGGTGGGTGGGTTAGTGGGTGTGGCTTGCGGAGCTGTGCAGTGCGGGGCATTGTGGGAACTGTAGTTCTTTAATACAAATGCACCCCTTGGTTATTTTCTGTCTTTTCTCGGTCAAGAGGGCACCAAATTAAAAAATATTTTACATTTCGACTACATATATGATCCACTTTCAATAAAGATTAATGTTGCAATGGGTGAAATGCTCCTTTAAAGTTACAAATGACATGCTTATGCTTATTTGATCGCAGCCAGCTACATCTCTCTTAAAGTGCTATTAGATCTCTTGACAACATAGACAAAATATTCTCTTAATGAGTGGACAAGAATTAGCATGGATTATGTACCATCTGCCCAACCGCTTCCTATATGTATGGAGCGCTGTAGGCACATGGAATATTTAAACCTTTTCTTTAATGACTTTATGGGCCGCTCAAGAGCCAGTCCTTAGGCAGTCTATGGAGGAGTGATCCAGCTCTCTTTTCATTTTTGGGTGAACTAACCCTTTAAGAATAGCATAGAATTTTACTAATGTTAGCTAATAATATTGTATTTAGTTTAATTGAACAGAGTAGCTTTTTAATAAAATATTCTTTAACTTCATAATTGTCATTTTGCCAAAAATATTATTAGAGCACCTAAAATCATTGTTGCCAAACTAGTGCCTTTGTCGCTATTTAGAGCGATTTTCAGACCCTTGTAGCAAGGTTTTTTTCAAAAAAGCCACTAGCGACAATTTCAGCGATTTTTTGGACAAACCTCAGTAATCTCCAGATATGTTGCCAGTACCGTCAAATATTCTGGTACTAGGGGTGGTTAATCTGTCTGATTTCCCAATTTCGAATTCAATTACGATTATTGAAGTCCCAATTCGAATTACAGTCGATTTTCGACTTATTAACGATTTTAGATTAGCGATTATTGATTTTCCATGTTACAACAGTAAACAAAAATACACTAGACCAACATATGATTATATTAGCAGCAGCATCATTTTGGTATTAATTGCACTTTTTATTTGTTTGATATTCAATGAAAATGTAATGATGGTTAGTGAAGACATGCAAACATGCTTGTTGTCTACTACTTAGGCAACCCATTATCTTTAAATAATTTTTTGAACAATTGTGTTGCATTATAATGCAAAGGCACCTGGTTCTATTAATTGACAGCATTAAAATGCATTTTGTGATTTCCTTCAATTGAAAATCTTTGAAGCAAGTTTGGGGGCTTGAAGGCACCTGATTCAGAGAATCACCCAGAAATTCAAAAGAACAGCATTTATCTGAAATAGAAAGCTTTTGTGACATTAAACAATACAGTTCAAATGTTTGGAGTCGGTAAGAATTTTTCTTACATTTTTGGGAGAAAGAAAAGAAATCTATACTTTTATTTATCAAGGATAAATTAAATTAAGTTGATCAAAAGTTACAGTGAAGACATTTATAATGTTACAAATCGATTATCTGAATCTTTTGTGTGTGTGACTATAAATACTTTCCTTTAAATGTACAAGAGTAATGACCCATAAAGAATTAACGTACAATATCTTTTATTTGCATTCCAAAGAACCAACAGGAAAATAAACGTGTGCCTGAACTAGGAGCATAACTTTAACTTACTCGTAGTAAATTAATATTATAACGACCGGTACAGCCGAGTGTTTTTCCTCTTATGGCTGGAAAACGGTGTCATATGGCTTGTCATATTTGTCGGGTTTCCGTCGTTAGTTTTATTATACAAAGCTTATAACTAGCGTGGCTCTTGCCCAGTTCCTTTCCCTCTTCAACTTCAGAAGCCAAAATATTTCCACACGTCAGCTTTTAACCTAACAAGGAGGGTGTTTGGACCTTGCGTCATTCGTGCTCTTGTTATGTGCACGCGCCAGACGGTCCGGTCACTGCACTTCCGTCTTCGCTTTCCGTCAATATTACGTTTTTATAAAGATATATATAATATAGTTTTTTTTTTTTTGGAAAATTCATTTTGGGATATTTGTGAATCCGATTTCAGGATCGACGTCCGCATCGCGATGCATTCGAGAATCGATTTTTTTCCCCACCCCTATTCGGTACCAAGTCGGTACTAAGAAATGTTAAACATCACCATACCAAGTAGTAGCCATTCAGTAGTACAGAATACCCGGTTAAACCCGGTTCTGGATGTGCATGCATGCACGAAGGGCGTGAAGTCTCTTCATGAAAGCGCTGAGACATGATGACCGGCAGCGGTGCTGATGTGGTGTCAGTGTATATTAAACAGCAAAATGACTATTTAAATATGAACCCTGCATGTTGTCTCTGTGTGAATGAACGGCACATGCGCTGGTTTCATTTAACGTGCATCTCTCCTTTTGACAGAAATAATTACATCAGGCATACTGTACAATAGATTTAACTACATACTCCATTAATTAAAAATACTACCACTAATAATAATAATGTGTGCATAAGAAGATTGTTGTATTTTCACTTGATATTTTTATAAGCAATATTTCTCAATATCATCAATATTTTCATTTAAACAGCATGTAGCCTTCAATGCTTTCATAAATTTACCATCATAAATAATAAAGTAATTTGGATTAAATTTAATATATATATATATATATATATATATATATATATATATATATATATATATATATATGTATATATTAGAGCTGTCAGTTAAACCGTGCTGACCTAACGGCGTTAACGCAAACCCATTTTAACGGCGTTAATTTTTTTATCGCGCGATTAACGGTCTTTTTGTCCTAGCAAACTTTGTAGTTTTTTCACATACTTTTGCAACAGGACGCGGCATGCGTCCTGGTCCATTTCAGCGTCTCGCGCTCGTCATCCACTCAAAGCCGGCTCGCAAGCCCAAACGAGTGTGTGCGCCGTGCCTGATGTTTTGTTTCCGGTCTAGCTAGATCCGCTTGCGCTTTGGTCGAAGAAGCAACGAAACGTCCTCGCGCGGCGCAAGCAATTGAATGAATGGGTTTCAGAGCGCAGCGCGAGGACGTTTTGTGCCGCACACACTCGTTTCAGCTTGCGAGCCGGCCAAATAGTAACGTTATGTTTTGAGTGGATGACGAGCGCGAGACGCCGAAAATGGATGCCAATGAGATTCTGAATGTAAAGTTTACTTTTAAAAAGTTGCCAAATTGTCCCATTGACAAGACCAAAGCGATCTGTATGTTTTGTCATTATGAACTGAGCTATCATCATCGGCAGCACGTCCAGCCTGAAACACCACTTGATGATGGCCAAGCAAACACACACACAAACACAGATGATGCAATTCTCCACCCCCTCGTCAATATCAGGACCTCGTCAGTATTTCTTTCACCCTTTTATTGATGGACAGTGTTGCATTGTGTGAGAGATTATTTAGGCTATATATGTTAGAGTGAAATTGAACACTATTCCAATGTTATTTTCAATAATAATAATAAAAAAAAACATTTGCACTAAACAAGCCAATCCACTTTTCCATGTTGATAAGAGCATTAAAATGAGAAAAAAATGTAACAAAAAGAAATCAAAAGACATTAAGAATAGATAAAAATGTGCGATTAATCGCAAGTTAACTATGACATTAATGCGATTAATCGCGATTAAATATTTTAATCGTTTGACAGCACTAGTATATATATATATATATGGTATAGAGAACCGTAATATTTTAATGGCAACTACTGGAATTTTGGTACCGTGACATCCCTAGTATTAAAAAGAGCATTAATTAGAGTAGAAAACGCACTAAGCTGAAAGAACGCAATAGACACAATGATATCATTAATATGCTAATTGACTGTCATGACGTCACTCTAGTGACAATGAGCGACTTTTAGGGAAGGCCTTAGCTACTTTCTTTTGAAAATAGTTGGCAACACTGCCTAAAATAGGTTGCTTGTGAAAACATTTTGCCTCAGCCATTTTAAGGCATGATGATACACACATGTGTACATGATCAGGATGGCACACTGTAATGTAGGCTATGCATACAACCCTGAGAATGAAACCAACCTTTTTGTTTCTCAGTTTCTTCTTGTTTCACACTGAATGTTTCTTCAATCTTCATGTCTTCACTCTCCTCTTTAATAAATGCCATCTTCATAATAGTAAGTGACGTGGATCTCAGTCGCTTTCACTAGGAGTTTTTCTGTTTAAGATATGAATAATTAATAGAAAGTACAATAAAATCTACACTAAATCTCTGTGAGTCTCTCAATTAGCTCAGTGTACCTCAAAACATACACTTAAAATTATTTAAAGAGCACAAACATATTTTGTTATGATTTAGATTACCAAATAGATTATATTTCGTATATAACACTTTCAATAAACAGTTCCTACTGGTAAGTAGAAGTTAACATTAAACAAATTTGGCTATGGTTTGTTTTTATGCTCCATGTTCACTTTTTTGACCACAGGGTGACGTCAGTGCGCGTTCATTCTAGTGATTCGAATCAGTGAAATCGTTTTGACTAGCAATTGATTCAGTTGACTTTGAGTTATAAAAAGCTCTGTTTCTCTCATCACTACTTGCCAGTGACCAAATTTATTTTTAAGATAAACGGATTCACGATATGGGGTGAGAAATAAGGCGCACCCTTTTTCACGAATGATTGCGCTTGACTGTCAGAAGAATCACGTTCATAAATATATTATAGAGGATTAAAATGATACATTAAATTATGAAATAATCATTTAAAAGTTTTTGCTGAAACTATTCAATTACCTAAGCGATTAAAACACTTTAAATGCTTTGAACACAAACCTTTCTCCAACCGAATTACAACCATAGACAGTAAAAGAAAAGATTACAACAGATGCAGGAGCGCAGGCTTGTGACGTCATATCGCTACTCCAAAATAAAAGTCCCGTTCGCACGCTAAAACCATAAATGTGCATAGAAATCCACATAAAAGTAATATATACTGTATGTCAGTGGCGTTCAGAGTTGAATTCTTGTTGAAATACACATTTAAATGCATGTTGTGAAAACAATGAACCACATTTAATGTACTATTGTTTAAAGTGCTATAATGTTTGTGTGCAGAAACTATTTTTTCTGAACTTGTTTTGTTTGATGCATTTTTTAAAGAACTATTCAAAACGGAAAATTATATTTTATATCTTATTTTATATCTTTTTTTAATTTGTATTATTATTATAAAGTTTTCTTTCCCTCAGATTTAACACGGACAAGTATCTCAACTTGCATCAACAATATTTATGTTAAGAAAAAGCAAGAAGGGGGAAAAGCCACAAAAGAAGAAAGTGGCGAAGTGAGTTACCTTGAAGTGATAAAAGAAAATCGCAGAGAAAAAGGGCTGCCATCAGATGGAGTCAAAGTCAAAGACGAAGAGCGGTTTCTGAGGGCAGATGGACCAGATGCTCACTATTTTAAGTAAAATGTTTCTCAATAACGTGTCTACCTGTCTATTTTTTCTTATCCATCTGATTTAATAATTCACACCGCTTTACTTCAGGGACTTCCAATCCTTTTGGGGAATGACCTAGAGGAATTTGTTCTGCTTTCTTAAATTGCCCTTTTTTTATTCCATGAGAGTATAGCTCATGATTAGGAAAAATAATAATTCTGGGTATACCTTTTGTAGTTTTGCAGTAAATACTATATTTGTCCCTTGTGAAACAATTCTGATTATTCCTTCTCTTCTTAGGATGTGAATGTAGAAGCAGACTTCAGTGAAATAGATGTTGGCTGACCAAATGCCCTCAATGTGGACGCAATGGAGACAATCGTTTTGGAGGGAACATTTGTTGTGGATGATGTCCCAAATTTGATATGGATGGAGAAAAGGGGATGTCCAGGGTGGAGGATTTAGAATGGGTTTAGAATGTTTTTAATTAAATTAACACATCTTTAATGTTTCAGAGCGGTGGAAGGGGATGAAAACATAACTTTCAAGATGTTACAATATTTTGTGTGTTAATCTACTAAATTAAACGTTTTTAATGTAAGATGCTTCCTAAATGTTTTTACAGTACAGAAGAGTGGGGTGTAGTATTGTGTAATTATTCCATGTCCATATTCTTTAAAAATATATTTTTTCTTACAAAATTGCTTGGCTTTGATACTATACTATTATATTATAGTATATACTACAAGCTGTGTGCTTGTATTATAAATATATAAATTGATTAAAATCAATGGTTATATACATTTATTCTTTGTAATGTGGGGTTTTATTTGTAAAAGTGGAGATAGAACCTTATCATTCCAAATAGAATCAGAGCTCTTAGACTTATAAGATTCTATCTCCATTTGGGTCATCTTATTTCCAAATGTGCCAGGATTTTGATATTTTATTTTCAAAGTACCTGTAGAGTGATGGTCTTGTTGTGCTATAATAGAAGATTATACTACATAACAGTTTTGCCAGCTGGGATGTAAAAACTTTGATGCTCAATATCTCAGAACTGACCCTAAACGGAGATAGACCCTTATAATTCTAAGCTCACGACATGCTGCATGTCTCCTTTTTACCTTGATCTATGCTCTAAATTAAGACTACTCAAAGACAATGAGGAACACATTTAATTTCATTCAGCAGGGTATTTCTGTCTTTGGGAGGGAAGAATCTCAAACTCAAACTCCAAACCCTTAAAAATCAGCTTGTAAGATAAACTTGTGTATCCTTACTTTCTGCCTTGGATACCTAAGCTGCTGTGTTTAAGGAGACCAAAATGAAAATTCTGACAGTAATCCCTCACCTCATGTCTAGTTCAACCCGTCAGACTTCTGTTCATCTTCGGAACACAAATTAAGATATTTTTGCTGAAATCTGAGAAAAAAAATCTGAAATTGTTAAAATAGTCCGAGTGAGTACAGTGACTCAACCTTAAGATTATCAGGCGACAAGAATACTTTTTGTGCGCAATAAACAAACAAAATAACAATTTCATTAAAACTATTAATTTCCTTCTTTGTGGGCCACGAGATTTCACGTAGTGTAACAGCGCAGCGCTTCTGTGTTGTACGTCACACGGAGGCTCACTATTGGTTCGACGCTGGTCACGTGTGTGATGCGTGTGTCAGCGTACAACACAGAAGCGTTGCACTACGTGAACTCACTCGAAGCCCACAGAGAAGGAAATTAATAGTGAATAAAGTTGTTTTTTGTGCTTGTTGTTTTGCGCACAAAAACGTATCTCTCACGTTTGATAAACTTGATGATTGAGCCACTGTAGTCACTCTGAGCATTTTAACGATTTAACAACTTTTCGGGGCTGGCAAGTTTCAGTCCCTTAGAAGCCTATATGGAGGAGTGATCCAGCTCTCAGATTTAATCAAAACTATCTTAGTTTTTGTTCCGAACACTGAACGAAAGTTTTACGGGGTTGAACAACATGAGGGTGAGGGATTACTGTCAGAATTGTCATTTTGGGGTGAAATATATGTGGGTGGTGGTCCCTCTTTTTGAGAAGGGGACCGGAAGGTGTGTTCCAACTACAGGGGGATTACACATCTCAGCCTCCCTGGGAAAGTCTATGCCAGGGTACTGGAGAGGAGAATGCGGCCAGATGTGGAACCTCGGATTCAGGAGGAATTTTCGTCCTGGCTGTGGAACACTGGACCAGCTCCAGACTCTCTACAGGGTGCTGGAGGGTTCATGGGAGTTTGCCCAAACACAAAAAAAGAAGTGTTAAGAAACTAGAGACATGGAGGACACGTGAGTCCGGCGGTTGTGTAGAGAGGTTTAGATAAAGGGGTTTAATCAGTATCTAACCTGATGAAAATGTATTTTATTCAAGGTTGGCCACATTATTATATTGCATCTGCAGGAGCATTGTGAACTTTTGTAAAGATACGTTAGACATTACATTTTAAATGCATCAATATATTCAAATTGCAAACACACGAGGAGAGTCTCCGCATGAAAGACCCACGTGGCACATGAACGTGCTACACATTCTCTCCGAAACGGTAAGAAATTAAAATTAGATTGAATGGAGGATTTTAACTGACGAGAATGACGAGTTCGCGTCATAATAAAAATAAAAATTATTTTGCAGCAAAAGCGTGGTCTAGCAACTCACCATAGGGGTTTCAGCTGGAAAACCCCAACTACTGGAAGGGCCAATCACATCGTGTATAGAGTAGGCGGGCGGGCTTAACAAAATGACGCACAGAGTTGCGACAGTCAGAGCAAGCTCGGACATATTCGGTGTTAAGTCGTTCATCCTCGCGATGCGGCCCGGCGCTCTGCGCGCGATGTTACAAAAAAGCTGTGACGAAACTTATCAACTTGTCATTTTGTCATTGAGGATTGACACACTGCATTTAATGACACACTGTCTACTTTCTCTCACACGTAGGCTAGTTATAAACTCTTTATGCCTCGTTTCCAGCTGAGCGGCACGGTACGGGCTTCGGGTTCGGCACGCATTTATTTGCGTTTCCACTGTCAAAAGTTGTGAATGGTACCAAAAAGCGAAGCACTGTACCACTATTTTGGGTACCCTTTCGTTGGGGTACCTGGCACAGTGAAAGGGTACTAAAAGGTGGAGCTAGACTCACTGCAGAACGGTGATTGGTGGACAGAGTATCGTCACTCGCGCGTGCTACAAGGGCATTAGAAGCATACAGTTGAAATATAATTCTACAGTTATTGTGTCACGAAATGTAGTTTTAAGAGTTTTTCAGGCGAGAAGTAGTTTTTTAAAGCTCAAATCTGTGGTTTATTTATAGATTTATGATAATTTGACTGAGATCCATTTCAAGCGATCAACGGACGCTCGCGCTCGTGTCCGCCTGGAACAGCCTTTCCGCGGCTAGTCGCTCTGATGTTTGCCGCTGACTCTGGACATCTCTGTTAGTGGTTAAACATGAGATATAGTTCGTCTTGTATAAACCTAACAGGTGATCTTTGGTCTTGTGAATCTATAATTCGTTCCCTGGCCAATAGCTTTGGAAAAGGCTACGTGAAGTTTCATATCTTTGAGCACTGAATTTGTAGTTGACTGACTGAATTGTTTCTTTATGTTATTTAAGCTTTACTGTATATCTGTTTGTACCTTTTACTTATACTTTTATAATGGCTATTATTGATAAAACTGAAATGCAACAAAAAGAGATAATTTTGTCATTTTTTTTATCATATTACAAGATAATTTGTTGTTTATTGTGAACATTTGTACCAGACGATATGCATATACATTACATATTGCCTGAAATATGTTTAATATTTTTACATTTAAACGAAAGAGGCAGGGTTGTGTTTTATATTTAGTTTTGTTATAGATATAACTTTACATACATGCAGTGAATATAATCAATAGGCTATGCGTCTGCCTGAATCACATTTGTGTGCTTTATAATGTTTAAAATGTACTTGAAATGAAATCGTAAACGAAGCAGAGTGGTGTTTTATAACATATTTCGTTTTATTATTGCCTAAAATGTACATACAGAGAGTAACCGGAGTCCGCAGAGCCAGAGCGAGCTGAGTGCCGCGTTCAAGAACGCGCTGTTCCATTAGCAGGGATCATTCTCCGTCGGACTTTGCGATGGCTACTTATTGAGAAACGCCTAATGCCAGTGCTTGTTTCTAGTGACAAACATGCTGAGAAGCAAGAACAAGATCTGCTGTGCTGTTCTGTCATCCATTGTTGTTCTACTATGTCGCTTTCTTCGCGCGAAATGACGTCCGATCGCTTCTCTCTCAGCAAACACCACGCCTATCAAGTAAGGGTACTGTTGGCAGTGGAAAACGCAGAGCCTGATTATGGTTGTACCTAAACCGACGCCGTATGTCACCGTACCGTACCCCTCAGTGGAAACGAGGAATTAGACTTTTAATGATAAGTGTTTTATTTTTAAAGATTGTGGGTCGTGTAAAAAAAAACCAAAAATCCCTTATTTTGGGGATAGATTCCGGAAATCTCCCTTATTTTCAATAAACAATGTTGACAGCTGGACTGGATACGGTAAAAGTTTAATATATCAACTTGCTCAGCTGAGTACGTCACATTCTTCGTTGCTCTGATTGGCTTTAGCGCTATCCAATTGCGTGCCGAGAGAATTGACCCTTCGTGAGCCCCGCCCTCCCTAGTTACTGTTGCTACGCCTGTCTTTCGTGGCTGGCACATCTATTACAGTGTGTATGCACAGGTGTCAGACATTCCCAATGAGATAATTAGTCATTTTCAGCGAAAAAGTGAAATATCTGAGAGAGCGAAGACAAAAGGGACTGCAGTATTGCATTCGAGGGATATATTCACAACATAATATGCAACAAATTAGAGAATAATTTCTCAAAGATTGAAGCTAAAGCCTAACGTTATTGTCCCAGCGCAAGCAGCAACCGCCTCATATGCTGACCATTCAAATGGGAAACACACACATTGAGGAACAGCTATGTTCATGCACAGCAGGGTATGTGAAAATCCTAATAATTATAAATCAAACAGTTTATCCATAAATCTTGCGGAACAAAACTAAATACCGAGAGAGCTGCGATCGGATTGGGTTAAGGTAACTTAGTCAGGGGTAACGTTAGTAGGACGTCGATTAACAAAATGCTGAAATATATTTTAAAGTATGTCAGTGAGCCTTTGTCTTGTCTTTAATCATCTTATTTTACATTATATCATTATGACCAAAGAACCGTCAATATTTCCAAGCAATAACGTTAGGTGTTTTTGTTTATCATGTCAACATTTACCGGTAGTGGGTCTCCCACACTGCTTGATCACGCCCATCATTCTCCCCTTGGCTTTTAGATTTTCTGTAGGAAAACTGTTCCTTTCCTGCGTCTCAAGACTTTCAGGATACCGGTATCAGATTTGCACAATCCATACGCACAATGCTTCAGCATGTTTCCCTCTTCTCGAAAGCTTGCCAGACCCTCCCGCGCATAGTTACGGTTGCTAAGACATGATTGGCCAGTGGCGGTTTTTGGGCGTGGCTTAGCGAAGGGTCAATTTGAAAGACAACCGTTTATCCCGCCCCTCGGATTGAGCCCTGGCATGTCAGGCTAGTGTAATCAGACAAGTGTGTCACAATTAACAGAAATGTCAGAGCATGTCAGAACACCTCAGGTCTGATTGTCTTTCGTAGCACTTTTACGTCATCATGTGACAATTCCAAACAAGTCGTCTTCTGAGCTTGGATTCAATAAATCAGTTTTTAGACCAACAAGGAAGTTTTGAAACTTACAGGCTGTTTATACAGTACAGTGTACTTACATGTTAAAAGATCAAGGAAATTTAGATTTCTCAATTTATGACCCTTTGTAATAAATTGCTTTCTCCACCCTGAACTGTTAAGCATTACTCAATGTATTCAATCAAAATGTGTAAGGTACATCTGTTTGTGTTATTACTGTAGTCAATGTGTGTTTGTCTGTAATGGAGTTCAATTAAGATGAGTGAATGCAGAAATCCAGATACATTCAGTATTTCACAAACATATCATTTTCACTGAAGACAGATACATTGATAGATTGTCACCAGAAAAATATGTCTCTGTGTGAATCTCTTTACATTTCCAGGGAATTAAAACGGTTTCCACACAAAAATAGAGTCTCACATCTGACCTTTCAGGTGTATCTCTAAGGGCAAAATAATCTTTCTATTAGACCAGAATTAAATGGTCTCCATAGGTGATGTTTGAAATTGCTCATTTTCCTGCAATTTCAGTTCAGAATGAGTTTGCAAATGGCGTTTCAGGTCCACTCGATATGTAAACTCTTTTCACACTGAAGACACGTGAAAGGCTTCTCTCCAGTGTGAGATCTTATGTGAGTCCTAAGGCTTTCTTTAAGTGTGAAACTCTTTCCACACTGAGGACATGTGAAAGGCTTCTCTCCAGTGTGGGCTCTCATGTGAATATTAAGGTTTGTTTTGTTTGAGCAAGTCTTTCCACAGTGATTGCACATGTGTGGCTTCTCTCCAATGTGAGTTATTATGTGATTCTTAAGGTGATCACTGTCTGTGAAAATCATTTCACACTGATGGCATGTAAAACTGTCCTCTCTTGAGTGAGTCCTCATGTGGGTTTTAAGGTTTACTTTATATCTAAATCTATTTCCACACTGATCACATGTGAACGGCTTCTGTCCAGTGTGAATTTTCATGTGGGAATTAATTGTTGATCTATGTTTAAAACTTTTTCCACATTGAGGGCAGGTGAAAGGCTTCTCTCCAGTGTGAATTCGCATGTGGCTTTGAAGGCATGCTTTTCGAATGAAACATTTGCCACAGTGTTGGCAGGTGAAAAGGTTCTCCCCATTGTGAATTCTCATGTGGATTTTAAGACTGTCTTTTTGAGTGAAACTTTTTCCACATTGTTGGCAGGCGAAAGGCTTCTCTCCATTGTGAGATCTAATGTGAGCTTTAAGGCTGTTGTTTTGAGTGAAACTTTTCCCACATTGTTGGCAAGTGAACGGGCTCTCTCCAGTGTGAATCCTCATGTGTTTATTGAGGTTTCCTTTTTCAGTGAAACTTTTTCCACAATGTTGGCAGGTGAACGGCTTCTCACCAGTGTGAATTCTCATATGGACATTCAGGTTTCCAAGTTGATTGAAACCCTTTCCACATTGAGTGCAAGAGAAATAACTTCTAGTTGCTGTATTCTGACTTCTTATTTGTGAGAAAGTCTTTTCAATCTGTGAGCAACTAGAAGATTTTTCTCCAATTATGAAATCATTGTGACTCTCATCCTGATCTTCTTCTTCATTCAATTCTTGACTCTCTTCTTTAAGCACCATCAAGTCTAAGTTGAAAAAAGACAAATACAAATGAACCACAGTTAAATGGAAGAAAGCAACAGACAGCATGTACTTCTCAATATTGTCAGCTCTTCACGTTCTTCAGGACACATCCCCTAAAACTTTCTAACAAGCAGTTTTGAAACCCCTTATCAAAAACAACATAAAATCAGGCCGGTTTCTCTCTCGATCTGCCGTCGTCGCTCCCCATTTTATGCATTCGCTCCTTTCGTGAGAGACCGGCGCAGTGATTCAATCTGTGTCTGAGGAGATTGTTGTCGAGAGCTGTTATTTTGGCTACGTTCACACTGCAGGGCTTAATGCTCAATTCCGATTTTTTGAAAAAATGAGATTTTTTTGCAAGGCCGTTCACATTTCCAATTAAATGCAACCTTTTGTGATCTCCTGTGTGAACGTGAAATGACCCAGAAGTGACCCGCATGCGCAGAAGAGTACTCAACGGTCAACGACGTCACTTGTTGTTTGCGGAAGTAGCTAAATGGATGTCTTACAGTGGAGCTCGTTTAGCAATATTAAAGTTATTTTCACAACAGAGCCAGCACACTTACAATCTTCTCGTTTTAAGAAGAAAATTAAACAGAGAAGCGTGTGGGTGCGGAGTCGCAGCTAGGAGTGGTGGGATACTGATGTGAGTGGCTTCACTGATACAGAATTCATCAGTAACTTCCGAATGACCAGATCCACCTTCGATTATGTTTGTGAGCGCCTCCGATCAACTCCGTCACGGGAAGAGACACGTCTGCGGCGGCCCATAACAGTGCAGAAACGCGTTGGAGTTGGCGTGTATTGGCGAGCTACAGGTGCGTGCAATGACGTGTGTGTCGGATATATGTGACCTGGCCGTTCAGATTGAAGTCGCATTTCAAAAGATCGGATACATATCGGATTTGGACCACATACCCAAGTGGCCTGGGTCGCATTTGAAAAGATCGGATCTGTGTCGTTCAGACTGTCATGAAAAAATCAGATACAGGTCGCATAGGGGCAAAAAAATAGGAATTAGGTCGTTTCAGCCTGCAGTGTGAACGTAGCCTTTGTGTCACGAGTCATTAATCAAGCAACACTTATTATAGTGTTATTATGCCAAAATACAGATTTATTTAGTTTTAAATGAAACCATTGTAATCCTGAAAGTATCCCCCCTTTTTCCAAAAGTAACTATAATCTGATTACTACGTTTTTTGATGTAACTGTAATGAATTACAGTTACAGGATTTTTGTATCCTGATTACATAACGCCACCGTTACATGTATTCCGTTACTCCCCAACCCTGTGCACAGGTCACTTTACTTCCTGAACAAGTGCACACCGGAGTCTGTTGCTTTATCATTCACACGAATCGCAGCTTAACTCAGACTGCCTCCTACAGGTAGTCTTGGGTTCGGTACCCCAGTGCGCACCCGGGTCCGCATGACAGCGTTCACATTAGTGATTTTTCATGTGAACCCTGCCCCGTTCTGAACTGCCAGTGAGACAAAGCACACCTTAGTCTCAGTTCTCCATTTAGTAAGAAAACAGCTGTAATAAATATAATAATGATGATGATTAGGGGTGTAACGATACAAAAACCGACGGTTTGGTTTTCCCACGGTTTTGACGTCTCGGTTCGTGTTTAGAAAGCTAAAATAGCTTTTTGTAAACAGTGGTTTAATGAAAAAAATTGTCTTTATCTTTAATAATTAAATTACAATTCAACGTTTCACAAGGATTAAAAAAAATCAGCTAATGCTGTAAACTATATAGGGAGCCGCACATTACTATAACACTAAAGGTTGTAGCCTAGACTTTTAACCTAAATTCAGATGCTTTTTATTTTTTAGATATAATAATCAACACACAACACATTGTATGAAACCATGTAAACTGAACATAAGGCAGTTTTTGCATTAACTTGTGTTTTTACTCTAATTTGTTATTGAAATATAATAATTAACAGTGACAAGCTGTGCTGTTTTATTGACGTCTTTCTGCTGCTGAAACACTGATTGAGCGATTACACAAGTTATGATGCCTTTCAGTAAGTATTACTGTATCTTTCAACATACCTTCAGGTGTCCAATCTGTAACTGAAGAAGAGATGATTGCGTTTACTCGCGTGCCGTGCTGCCGCTTGGAATGAGGAGCTAGTAGATCAGTCTACAGCGATCAGTCACGCCACATCAAAAAGAGCCAAAACGCCATTTATTGTATGAATTTCAAATAGACAGAATTTGAAGGATTACACCTTGTTTATTATCGAAAGTAACAAAACACGGAGCTTGTTATTTGGTGTTAATGGTGGGTTACCCAGACAGCAAACTGACTTTGAATCAACGTGGAAACGACGCCTCTCATGACATCGAAACAACGTCGATCTGGCATTGTTTTGCTCATTGAAATAACGTTGAATCAACGACAGACGCGGCATTCTTCAAAGTTAAATGAAAATCGAAAATTGGTTTGCTTTCATAACGTTGAAACAACGTTATTTCAAGTTGATTTTCCGTTAAGTTTTGAAAGAATGACGCAGTCTGACGTCTGTGTTCTAACGTTAATTCGAATGAGCAAAGCAATGTCAGATCAACGTTGTTTGATGTCATGTTTCCACGCTGATTCAATGTCAGTTTGCTGTCTGGGTAGGCTACAAAATTGAATTCGTTGTGTACTGTACACATAAGACAGTCCCTCCAGGATTTCACGATTTTTTTTTGTGATTTTTGCGATCAAAATGACTGATTTTGTGGTGGTAATTTCCAAAAATTTGCGAAAATTTGCGATTTATATATAACATTTACCATAATAGTATTCAGTCCTTCCAGAAAAACGAGTTTTTTTGTGATTTGTTGTGGGCAAAAATCCTTGATTGGGTGGCCCGTTTTCTTTAAAAATGCAATGGAATATGCGGGATATTTGCAAAAATTGCGGGAACTTGCAAAAATTGCGGTTTGATGAAAAAGAGAAAAAAAGTGATTCCCCCAACATCCTGTTCTCACAAGGCTAATGTAAAGAGTCATTTCTTATTACTTCCTTTGATAAGCAAGCATACTACATCACAGAAAGTGCTGGGAATATGTAATTTCTCATCTTGTTTTATTTCAGACTGTAGCGAGTGTAAATAAGGTGTGGCCCCTTTAAGAGCTGCGCGCTCCCTGTTGAACTCTCTGCAGTGTTATGTGTGCGCCTCAAACACCCCATGTGTGCGGGTAATTTCTGTTTGATGCTGCTTCTTTTATCTTATGTTGTTTATTAAGTAACGATGTGACGGTAGAACGTGTGACAGACAGTTATACGAGTTTGTGAGATGTCAATCGCCTCCGTGAGTCTGTCTGGCCTCTGCAATAACTTCAGCTGTGAGCTATCCCGTCGCGTAATTGCGTCACTTTATAATGTTCCCAAGGAAACAGGGGGAAATGGCTGCCTTTGTGTGAAGCAAACGCAACATTTTTCAACTTTTTCTGCTAAGATACATGTGACTTTTTTGCAACGAAAGTCAGAGGATTATGAAATTATGCAAACCCTGCATATTTTGCTCGGAAATCGGCAATTTTTGCGGCGAAAGTGCGGCGTATTTGAAAAAATGCGGCCCCGCATAAATATGCGGACTTTGGCTGATTTTGCATTGAATTCAGCGATCGCATAATCGCGTTTTTTCTGGAGGGACTGATAAGACATGAGGTCTATTGAGCCGGGCTGGGCGGGACCGGGGTAGCAGGGGGCGGGGCGTGTTCGTAACGCATTGAGAGTATCACGATTCGAAATCGTGAGTTCTGTATCGCGTTTTTCTGTTCGGTTCGAATATCGTTACACCCCCAATGATGATGTTAAAAAAATGTTATAGATCAAATTAATACTTTATTATGCCACATTACCACCATAGGAACCTTCCCCGGTGTGTTTCCACTCCAGGACCAGGGTCTCGATGATGTTTCAGGTAAAACTCCCCCTTAAAAGTCCCTGCTGACTAGGTAGAATCTTACAAATTTCAGAAACTTTCGGAGGCAGGACTTGGGCAGCCTCCAAAGGTTGTTTACGCAGCAATTTGATTGGTTGACTATTGGTTGATAAACAGTTGAGTACGACCGATAGACCAACAAAGAGGTTCAGGCATTATTAAGCCTAAATTATTAATGTATTATCAATGTAATTAACGTTACATCCCAATGTTTTCAGTTTAGCATAGCATAGAATTTTACTATGAATGTTAGCTAATAATGTTGTATTTAATTTAATTGAACAGAGTAGCTTTTTAATAAAATATTCTTTAACTTCATAATTGTCATTTTGCCAAAAATATTATTAGAGCACCTAAAATCATTGTTGCCAAGTTAGTGCATTTGTCACTATTTAGAGCGATTTTTCAGACCCCTTTAGCTACGTTTTTTCAAAAAAGCCACTCAGCGACAATTTAAGCGATTTTTTGGACAAACTTCAGTAATCTCCAGATGTTGCCAGTACTGTCAAAATATTCGGTACTTCGGTATCAAGTCGGTACTAAAAAATTTTAAACGTCACGGTACCAAGTCCCAGTAGTACCGAATACCCGGTCAAACCCGGTTCTGGATGTGCATGCATGCACGAAGGGCGTGAAGTCCTCTTCATGAAAGCGCTGCGCTGAGACATGGTGACCGGCAGTGCTGCTGATGTGGTGTCTGTGTATATTAAACAGCAAAATGACTATTTAAATATAAACCCTGCATGTTCTGCTTGTCTCTGTGTGAATGAACGGCACATAGCGCGTGGTTTCATTTAACGTGAACCTCTCCTTTTGACAGAAATATTTATATTAGGCTACTGAACAACAGATTTAACTACATCTCCATTAATTAAAAATACTACCACTAATAATAATAATGTGTGCATAGAAGATTGCTTATTTTTCACTTGATATTTTTATTTTTATAAGCAATATCTCTTAATATCATCAATATTTTCATTTAAACAGCATGTAGCCTTCAATGCTTTCATAAATTTACCATCATAAATAATAAAGTAATTGAATTTAATTCAATATATATATATATATATATATATATATATATATATATATATATATATATATATATATATATATAGTATAAATAGTACAGATAAAATGGTATAAACAACCGTAATATTTTAATGGCAACTACTGGAATTTTGGTACCGTGACATCCCTAGTATTAAAAAGAGCATTAATTTAGAGAGAAAACGCACTAAGCTGAAAGAACGCAAGTACAACACAATGATATCAATTAATATGCTAATTGACATATGACGTCATCTAGTGACAATGAGCGACTTTTAGGGAAGGCCTTAGCTACTTTCTTTTGAAAATAGTTGGCAACACTGCCTAAAATAGGTTGCTTGTGAAAACATTTTGCCTCAGCCATTTTAAGGCATGATGATACACACATGTGTATGTACATGATCAGGATGGCACACTGTAATGTAGGCTATGCATACAACCCTGAGAATGAAACCAACCTTTTTGTTCCTCAGTTTCTTCTTGTTTCACACTGAATGTTTCTTCAATCTTCATGTCTTCACTCTCCTCTTTAATAAATGCCATCTTCATAATAGTAAGTGACGTGGATCTCAGTCGCTTCACTAGGAGTTTTTCTGTTTAAGATATGAATAATTAATAGAAAGTACAATAAAATCCACACTAAATCTCTGTGAGTCTCTCAATTAGCTCAGTGTACCTCAAAACATACACTTAAAATTATTTAAAGAGCACAAACATATTTTGTTATGATTTAGATTACCAAATAGATTATATTTCGTATATAACACTTTCAATAAACAGTTCCTACTGGTAAGTAGAAGTTAACATTAAACAAATTTGGGTTTGTTTTTATGCTACATGTTCACTTTTTTGACTACAGGGTGACGTCAGTGCGCGTTCATTCTAGTGATTCGAATCAGTGAACTCGTTTTGACTAGCAATTGATTCAATTGACTTTTGAGTTATAAAAAGCTTCGTTTCTCTCATCACTACTTGCCAGTGACCAAATTTATTTTTAAGATAAACGGATTCACGATATGAGGTGAGAAATAAGACGCACCCTTTTTCACGAATGATTGCGCTTGACTCTCAGAAGAATCACGTTCATAAATATATTATAAAGGATTGAAATGATACATTAAATTATGAAATAATCATTTAAAAAGTTTTTGCTACAGCTATCCAATTACCTAAGCGATTAAAACACTTTAAATGCTTTGAACACAAACCTTTCTCCAACCGAATTACAACAGATGCAGGAGCGCAGGCTTGAGACGTCATATCGCCACTCCAAAATAAAAGTCCCGTTCACACGCTAAAACCATAAATGTGCATAGAAATCCACATATAAGTAATATATGTCAGCGGCAGTTCAGAGTTGAATTATTGTTGAAATACACATTTAAATGCATGTTGTGAAAACAATGAACCATATCTAATGTACTATTGTTTAAAGTGCTATAATGTTTGTGTGCTATAAACTTTTTTGTTTGATGCATTTTTTTAAAGAACTATTAAAAATGAATATTATTTTTTATATCGTTTTTTATTTTTATTATTATTATAAAGTTTTCTTTCCCTCACTAGTATCTCAACAAGTATCTCAACTTGCATCAACAATATTTATGTTAAGAAAAAAACAAGAAGGGGTAAAAGCCACAAAAGAAAGTGGCGAAGCGAGTTACCTTGAAGTGATAAAAGAAATCGCAGAGAAAAAGGGCTGCCATCAGATGGAGTCAAAGTCAAAGACAAAGAGCGGTTTCTGAGGGCAGATGGACCAGATGCTCACTATTTTAAGTAAACTTAGTGGACCATGTAAAAAAAAAAAAAAAAAAAAAAAAAAATATATATATATATATATATATATATATATATATATATATATATATTAACAATAGTTCTGCTGTTATTTTGTTCTCAGTTTGTAGGTTTTAAAGAGATAGTTCACTCCAAAAATGAAATTTCAGTCATTAATTAATGTCATTTCAAACCCATAAGGCCTTCATTCATCTCCGGAACACAAATGAAGAGATTTTTGATGAAATCTAAGAGATTTCTGACCCCTCCATTGATAACAACGTAATTGCAACTTTCAAGGCCCAGAAAGGTAGTAAAGAAATCATTAAAATAGTCCATGTGAATACAGTGGTTCAAACTTAAAGGTTGAATCAGGAATTTCAGGGCCAAGAAAGGCCCAAACATAAATAATCACATTCATGAAAATGAAAATTTTATATTCTGTGGAGAGCCAACCCTTCCTCATCCGATTTGCACAGTGTAATTCACAGAATTACCAAAAAATATATTTTGCCTTCTAAAAGTTAAAGATTTTTTGTAATGCATGTCTATTTCCCTAATATTAAAAATAAAACTCATGTGTAGACTGATATTTTTGTAATCTGTGGACTCCTTAAAGGGAGTAGCATGGATAAACAGAAGTTTCAATATTTTGGTATTAAAGGGATAGTTCACTTTGAAATTAATTTTTGATATGTTTTAGCTTACCTCAAGGGCATCCAAGATGTAGTGTCTTTGTTTCTACAGTATTTTCAATTTTGATATTTTTCGGTCAAACTGTTGTTGTCTATCAGTCATATAATGCAGGTTTAGGGGTCCACGTTAGCCTGGCATGCCAGACCTACATCAAGATGTTAGGTCTGGGAACTCATCATTGACAGGACTCAATCCGAGGGCGCATGCGCCTGAAGTGATCGCTTGCGTGTGTACGTCACTCATTGTTTACACAGAGATTTCGGAAGTTTTACCTTTCACTAAACATATTTAGATATACAGGAAATCGCAATGGAAGATGATTTTGATATATATATATATATATATATATATATATATATATATATATATATATATATATATAAATATGTTTAGTGAAAGGTAAAACTTTCGAAACATTGTATATTTACACTGTGTAGCCAGAGGACTATCACAAAAGTATTTAGGAAATTAAAGACGCACTACAGTATGTCCGTTTAAAGCTGCTCTGTATTGCTGTGTATTTTAGAAAGCTCTTTAAATGTCTGAAAATTTTGTTAATTTTGCTTTAATAAAAAGTTTTATAACAAAGTTATACAATAGTTTTGCGTTAATAAAAATGTAATCCATTACATCTCATAATTCAGTTGAATTCCTTTTGTATTGTATTGTGTAATTTCATCAAATTGTATTTTTTATAGCCTGTAAGTTTTGGTTCACTAATTGTATTGCAATGAATGTTATTGTATTGTATGATGTTCTGTTTTAAAAAATAATTATGACATAAATCATTTGAATTAGTACACAAAATGACATGCATGTAATTTAAAAAATATGTATTATGCCTTCTTGCTTAATAACAATTAACTTATCATTCCAAAAGTTACCTGCAAATGCTATTTCTTTAATTAATTAGGATAAAAAAAATAAAGATTATTATATTAAGTTACATTACGATTTGTGATTCAGTAATTTTATTACACTCTCCTGTAATCAAGGTTAGACAACCAATTCATTCTGTACACAAAAAACATAGCTAAAATTCTGTAATTTTTTTTAATGGATAAACTGTTAATACGACAAATAGTAATAAACACAACTTAACATTATTAACGTTACATGATTCTTTTAATAACAAAGTTTGTACAACATATCGTGCTGATTATTAAGATAGAAAATAGTGACAATTATAATTGCATTTCGAAGGCAGTATAAGATTAGGTAAACCTGATTGGATAGCTGTATGCTATGTTACTATGTTAGCTAACTAAAAAACATTAAGAACGAGAAATGTTTAAATTTACAATCTACAGCTTCGGTTATATACTAGTATATGAAACATAAGTTAAAAACATTAATGACTCATACGTACTTCAAATGTCTCCTACAATAAAGTGATTTTCCCTGATTTGTGACCAGGCACTAAAGCGATTACTCAAAAAACTTGCTTTGAACCAATTGGATTGCTTGGGTCCTAAGCTGGGATTCAACTCTTCAGTGGGACCAAGGGGGTAATCCATCAGCCAGAAGTTGAAGCCTCGCGGGAGCCGCCATTGTAGCAGAACTTCACCTGCTGTTAGCATCCCATTGACTCCCATTCATTTTGGAGTCACCTTGACAGCGAATAACTTTACATCTAAGGTATCCAAAGACTTAATTTGTCCATTATTTATTTCTAAAGAAATACTGACAATGTATAAAATGCTCCATTACTTTGTTTATTACGTTATGACCCCGTAAAAGTAGTTCTTGTAAAAATAGGCTAAAGATTGCGTCATGACCACGGGACTTTCTGTCGCCGTACAGACAGGAGGAGAAGCTCGAAGGCAATCTTTTACTGTCTCAAGCTGCGTTTCCATTACCCTTCAATTTGCGCAAATTGAAATTGCGAAATGAAAATACGCTTAATGGAAAGACGTCAATTTTGCAAAAACTCCAGTTTATGGCAAAAAAGTTTTTACGCTCGCATGAGGAGGTTTTTTTTAGGCAATTCGAAAAAGGATTTTTTTGCAAAACTGCAATGGAAACAGTCACCTGACTTAGAAGACTGAGTGTGTTTTGGGTCTGTGTCCGCAAATAAAATAATATTTATCATCATTAGCCTATTTTAACATTTATTAGGCTACATATGTAGAAGACGCTTAAAGTAATTCATCACATCTTATTCATACTACAGGTTGGACAATAAAAATAATAGGGCTAAGATTATCACAAATAAACACTCAATTTTGACCAATATTCAAGAGTAAAATCTAAATTTAGATAAAATCTAAATTTTTCCCATATTAATTTGTGAATATTTTCAATGTTTTAAAGGGGGGCAAAAAAGTCATAAACAAATATCAGAAAATTTGTTTAGATGTATATATATATATAGCGCAGCATTGGTGTGGTCAAACTAAAATGTTGGTGTTGAACTATGCGTTTTAAAAATACAACAACCATTCATTTTTCGTTTTGCAACGGACCGTTTGGACATAATACCACACAGAGTTCTTTATTAAATTCATAAAAAAAGAAACAATAATTACAGGAATAGCCTCTCTAAACCTCAAAGAAATGCCATCAAGACCTCGAAGCAGAAATAAGAGAGAAACACCCAGGAACTCTGTGTATTTCCCTGCCATTAATGCTTGGATAACACACCACGTCTCCTTCCATTAATAATAATAATGTCTAGTGGGGTGCATGGCTGTGATATAGGTAAACCTACCAACGTCCGTTGCCATGATTTTTGGAATGACTTATCGCGAGAAGGAAAAAAAGACGTTTTAAGTCGCATAACATCGGTTAATGGAAACACCGTCATTTCGCAATCGTTTTTTTATCGACATTTGGAAAATATCACAAAAGTTTTGCGCAAATCTGTAATGGAAACACGCCTTATGAGGCAGTCAGGAGGATATAGAGGCACAAAGTTAAGGGAGAAGCCCATAAATAGAGAGTCCATAAAAGCAATGGGACAAAATATTTCAACGTTTTTGAGGAATTAGGTGATTCAGATTTGTCTTGGGACAGCTACTAGAAGATTTACAACTGTCAGACTGTCGTCACGCTCAGAGGTGCGTTTCCCGTAAAACGACGTAGTTTGCTGATTCACTACCATAGTACGATGCATCATTGGAGAAATCAACTAGCTAGTCACGACTGTTTCCCGAAACCCACTGTTGCAAAGTATCGTTCAACCACGTAGGTTTCGCACGTGGTGGAGTAATAACTACTTTCAATAAAACTGTTTGAGATCCAATTAACGCTAGATTTGTTTTATATAAATTACAGACATGTCATCTGAGGACTATTTCTAATTGTTCTCAGTTGTTTTGCTTTATTACCAGACTCAATATTTGGCTCGTTCTTACATATTATGCACGTTCGCACATGCGCACTCTTCAACGATGGAACGATGGTTTCAGGAAACACTGACTCGTTGAACTATGCTGATAACGACGGAACTTGCGACCATAGTTGGCTAATGATACTTTCGGGAAACGCACCCTAGGTTGACCCTGCGCAGTCGGATTTGGTCTCAGAGAAGGGGATCTGACTGAAATAAGTGGACAAATTACTTCAGAAAAGAATTTCCATTACACGGAAGAAATGACCCCTGAAATGCATACATTATGGCATATTAACGCAGCTTATTAGGCCTATATTTATAGAATAGCTAAGTATGCCTAATCAATGACTGTACCACATAGGCTATATATAAAGGCTATCATGATGATTTTGCCAACAGTGAACCATGGATTTGTTTAGTTTATAATATGTTTTATTTTTAATTTCAACAAATAAAATGTATATCATTCAAAACTCATCGGCTTAGACTGCATTTGAAGAAAGATAAACACAACAGTTTTCGGTAGCCTTGTGCAAACTTATTCAATAGTTAGAGTTAGATTACACGAAAAATGGAAACTATGAACTTTAACAGATATAGATATTTATAATAGATATTTCTCTGTGTTTTGCCCTCTCATTTACACGAAAACTCAGTTTTTATCACTGAAAATGATTATTTCTAAAAACTCCGGTCAAAGTGAAAACGCCGATTATGTGTTGTCGTGTGAACTGGGAGAAACAGCGTTTTAGGTTCTCTCTTGTTGATTCAGAGGATTCTGATTGGCTTGCATGGCTTATCCTTAACCCCTACTGCTTTTTTTTTTGCATGATTGTGTTTATGGGGTGCAATATAACATGTATTCGTGGCTTATCTTTTTTTAAAAGTCTTATTTTTCATAAACTTCACCTTTATTGTCAGCCGCGCTCTCCTCTGTCCCACGAACGAGCGGTTCACTTCCTGAGTCTATGAAACCACTCCCTCAGAAACAGGCAGTGGGCTCAGATTGGTTCATTTGGGCCGGTGTGTGGTAAATGGCTAAACTGTCACTCACGTTGTCCAGAAGGTTAACGCCTATTACCTTTACGGGCGAAACGTGCCTGCGCTCCAGTGTAAATAATGGTGTTGATACTGCAGTTTCAGTTTGAGGCAGAATCAGACAGAGAAAGCCGCGATGAAGAGAGTCAAATAGAACCTCACCACACACGGCTCTTAATAAATGTTTCTGAATGATAATTTGCTACATTTTTTAACTTTATACATGTTTGTTTTACACAATAGCATCTGACTGGCAACAATAGCAACTGACTGGCTACTAATGTTAACGTTCTTGATCAAATCGAAAATAACGTCATAAATCATATATACATGAAAAATACATTTACAACATTACTACTTATACAAAATTCGGGTCCAAAATGTTTGTACGCATTTGTCGTAGACACAAAATAGCCTAACTAGTAGCCTAGTGGCTATAAAGCCAGCGCTGGCATTTGAAAAAAAAATAAAACACAAGGCTACGTCTGAAATTATACATGCAAATACATTTAAAATTATGAAGTCTTAGCCTACTTACAGGTTGTGGCCCAACAACTGCTGCCTCTGGTTTTAAAGTTGGATCTGCTTCATGTTTTAGTAACAGTTTCTTGTTTAATCCGGCATTGAATTCGTGGAGATTCTAGAAGCTGTCTTCCATAAATGCGCAGCACAGAGAGCTAGATTACGATCATCATTTTCAGGAACATAATCAAACATAAATTATATCCATTGTTGACGAAGTACAGCATCTGTGGGAAGCTCGAACACAGAAGACCTGACAGCTGGGTGAACACAACACACTTGACGAACTGCAGAAATATGCGCATGCCCTTTCCTGCATATTCTGGAGGGAGGGGTTGATGTAAATGTGTGGGTTAGTGACGTCTAAAACCCAGCTGTAGTTCTAATCGAGTCGTTTTGTAGGCAATATACTTCCTGATTTTTAAAAGACGATATCTCTGCTTACACTGAACTTTCAGCGCTGCAACTTTGCAGATACTGTTCATGCACCAACAGCAACATTACACACTATTTCAAATGAAAAAAATGAAATTGCAATCACCCCCCCCCTTTAACCGCAACATCCATTTTGAGTTTTTTGACATAGTTATATGTTATATGTAGTTTGCTGCTAGCATGCAGCCTGACGTCACACTACCGCCCCACCCCACCCCCACCCCACTACCACAAAATACCAAACTCTATCCTACATACTTTGCAAAACACTTTGTCGGCATCACGTAAAACTGCAGTCATGCAGGGGTATTTCCCTGCCCAGTCCTCCCGATACCTGCAAAGACATTTTTGCTTTTTAGCTACATGTTCATCGGGTCCCGGGGCAGCAGCCTGAGCCTCCTTTTCTCGCTTTCCTCTAAGTTACAAGAGGATCTGTCATCATCCGAGTTGCAACGGTTAGCATCGCCCTCAACCTGAAATCCTTCAACTAAGATGGCCACAAGCAGATTGAACAGAACGTAGTTTCCAAAAGTCATGAGCGTGACAAAATGAAAATGAAATAAAAAGAAACAAAAGGCGATGAGCTTGAGAATCATCTCCAGGGTGAACATACTGGTAAACACTTTTTTTTACTGTCTTTCCATTCTTGTGAAAGCTGTTCTTTCCTTTTCTCAAGCTTTTTCTGATATGGCTGCTTGGCACTGCAGTCTGGGCATATTTTGCTTGCCACTCCAATTTCTTTACAGCACATGTAGCTAGGGTTGCCAACTTTCTGATTTGGAAATAAGGAACGGGGAGAAAAGGACCCCTGAAATTCCATTACACGGAAGAAATGACCCCTAAAATGCATACATTATGGCATATTAATGCAACTTTTTAGGCCTATATTTACTCATGGAATCCTCAAACAACGTCACAGTTTAAAAATGAGGACATCTTAGTATGTTAAAACATAAGTTTTAACCACAAACTATTGGACTATTGTCCACAAACTATTGGACAATAGTAAAGGCTGGTTCACACAGCAGGATTATTTGGGTGATTTTAGCCCCGATTCAGCCCCTTCCGACAGATCTTAAGGATGCTCAGATTATCGCAAAATAATCTGATCAGATATTCCTGCCGTGTGTGGTGTGTTAAGACTGTTCTCGTCTGCTCAGAAAGATGCTGGGACCGCTCTGATCTCAAACCGGGGATATCCTACATGCTGGATTTTTTTGGCCCGATTTCTCCATGTGTGTGGTGTCCCCCAGGGACGAACGAGCACGCAGCCTGTGAACTGTGGCGTGTAGCCAATCAGAAAGCGAGGTGATGAGGCGCATTGATGAGGACGTTTCTATGAGAAAAAACAACAACTCACCTCCATATCATGATGTAGCTAGTCCATGCTCACATTGTCTCCACTTCTTTGCCCATCCCTACCTCTTGATGACAAACCGGATCAAGCTACCGAGCAAAACAAAATATTGTACAGTGCCTGGTTGTGGAAGCATAAGCTTCCTCTGGATTCCAAGGACTGCATGGATAAACTTAATTTTTAGTGACGTTCCTGATAAGGTAAAACATTGTCATAACATTATGCAGTAAGGAGCATAAAGAAATATCAGACAAAATAATGGAATTCATTTGCCTAGGTCACCTGCCGGTGTCTGATGTGGACTACGAAGGGTTCCGGCAACTGATGTCCTGCCAGGGCGTAAATATTTCTCTGATGTGTGCCTGCCGCTAGTCTGGGTTTCCCCATACTGCCTTACCGCAGCGCGATTTAATTCACACTGAAGGCAGTCTGAATAGCATGGCCAGATTTTTTCGCCTCATTTAGGGAACCAATCACAGAACGGGGAGGGAGCAGCAAGACGATGATGACATCTATCCCTCACACCGATGCAGTTTGTTTAAGATCTATGGATTCAACATGGCAGCAGACACGATCTACCTTTTGATGCAGCCTTAGATATTGTTTTAAGTAGTTTAGAATGCAAGTTTCTTTTGAAAAAAGAGCCGTTTTTGGCGTTAAACTTCGCGAGACCACATTCGTTATTGTTGTTTCGCCATTAATTGCCTTAATGGAGGACCGGGTACAGGAGGCGGTCAACCTTGGAATATCTGCCGCTCAGCTGTATCCCTAGAAAGAAAATGCGATAAAGAATTGTCGATACCAACTTCAGCAGTCCCGAGGCCTGGATGAGCGCAAAGTGGCAAGACATGTTAGCCACGGAGTTGTATAGGTAGCTAGGTTGCAGGTAGCTAGGCATCGTCGTTGTCGCCTGTAGACTACCTACTGTGGTTGTTACAGTGCTACCAATTTGTGTTGCTTTTCAATATCAATAGACCCCTTTACAGTTGGTAAACACGGTGACGTTTTTATGTGGGCGGAGCTTAGGTGGAGGCAGAATGAGCGCTCTGGCCGCTTAACTAATGCAAGTAAGCAAGTTTTGTTAGCTTGTTTTTTAACAAAGACTGAAGAAAATCAGATTTTATCTTAATGTGTAAGGTCACTCAGTGTCCAGGACCACGATTGTTATTTTCAAAAGTTAATTTTAACGGACAGAACCAGATTGGCCGACCCGTAGCCGCCTAACACGCTCGCTCACTCAATGCATGGACGATCTGACAGGATTAACATTACCTCGGTTGAGTGGCCTGACTTCGACACCTACCTTATAGAGAAACCGATCGTAAAAGAGAAACTGAGGGCATATAAATCTTTAGATGCCTATAACTATGTGCTGAATGGTCCTGTACAAGACTTGTGTGTACGATCTGCAGTTCTGCCGAGCCAGCGCCGAGACGACGACAATGTAAACAGTGACATTACAGTGCGATTTTAATCATGTGAATATTTTCTAGAAATAAAATGTCCAGATACAGCATATTCATTTTACATTGATACTAGCACCAAACAACACAATACGATGATATTTAATAATAATAAAAGTATTTTAAGCTCCTTATTATGTAGCCGAATCTGTGCTGATTTGCATTGGCCGCCTGAAGTTTTCACTTTGTTTTGCCTTCAGCTAGCGCCGTGACGTCGGCGCAAGGGGTCTATATACAGCTACCGCTTTAGTAGCATAACTTTCAGCTGTGCACACGTAACCCGATTAAAGTTGTTGACTTTAATTAAATTAAATTTTTATTTTTTTAACTTGAAGTACAAGCACAAACAATTTCCAATGCAAATAACAACTTCAACATCTATGTTAAACTGTACTTAATAATTGTGTTTTTCTAACTGAAACGATTGGCTATGACCTACGTACAGGCACATTTGATAGACATTCTTCGCACCCAATAAACGGCGCCTGGCATTCGTAAACCATGCCTCAAATACGAGAAATTGTGCAAGTGGTAATGTGGCTTTCTTAATGAACTTTTTAAACCATTTTCTAAGGGTGCTCCGATTAATCGGTCGGCGATCGTGATCGGACGATAATTGCTTTGGGATGTGTGATCGGCGCTCTCTATAAAGGCCGAATCCAGAAAAGCCGATCAGATGACGCAAACTCGCGAGGCATTTTTTTACGCCCTCGTAAAAAATGGCTTTACCAGTCTACCAGTCTTTGGCAGTCTGCAATGTGTGTACCAAGCAAATCCCACGAGGCGGAAAGCACGCAAAACATTTTAACACCACCAACCTCATCAGACATTTAAAGGTTAGTCACGTGAAGGAATATGAGCAGTTTTCAAAGTTGGCTAGCGCTAACTGTACGTTCACACCGCCGCGACTTGAGCGTCAAAGAAGCTCTGGCCGCTCTGTCAAAGACGCTTGTCAAAAAGCACAGGGAAGCTTGTTGACGCTTTGAACGCTCTGACGTTGCAGGGAGAATAGAAGTGTCACAACATAAAATGTAATAAACAGAAAAAAACAAGCAATACATTGAAGAAACCTTTTTAATGACAGCATTTTTATAACCGTTTTGGTCAGTTTTGGTTGGAAAGAAATAGTTAGCTATTGTTATTATTTGCGGTGAAATCGGAGTCACCGTGAGCAAATTAACTGCATTCCCGCTTTAAAACGAGCGTTCATAAATATTTCAAATAAAAGTTGCGCTCATGTGGTCCCTATAAGCAAACAACATCATGTCATAAATGATACCAAACCAGCAGGAATCACAGCAACGGCGATTATTAGCTCTTCTTCCTTCTAATGTTTTGGTAGGAACGAAAGTTTACTGTGTATTTCTCCCCCGGAATTAGCCAGCGGGAAGGACGTCTATATTCCCATTGGTTGCTGGCGTTTGCCGCTGCTTGCCGCTGAACCGCGTCACAGCTCATTACCATAAAGTTGAGCTTCTTTCAACTCTCTGATTGACGCCCAAAACGCAACGCAGAGGAATTTGACGCTCCTTGCAGCTGAGAGAAGCCAGCTTCCATTGAAAATGAATGACTTCCGGCCGCTTTGGAAGCTCAAGTCGGCGGCGGTGTGAACGTACGGTAAGAGAGCGAGATGGTTCAGCAACTCAAGCGCCACTCACTCAGCTGTCAGTAACAGAGACATTTAACGTAACAAAGACGTAACAAAGACACCAACCTTATAGCAGGGACAGTAAGGCCACGTTTACACAAAGCCGGGTATTTAGCAAAACGTTTTCCCCTCTCCGTTTTCAAAAATAACATCATTCACACACACGCATAAATACGCCGTTGAGCGCCATCATAACTAGGCCAAACCTATTGGCGGCAGTGTAGGGGTTAAGGATAAAGCCATGCAAGCCAATCAGAATCCTCAGAATCAACAAGAGAGAACCTAAAACGCTGTTTCTCCCAGTTCACACAACAACAAATATCCGGCGTTTTCAGAAATCTCCACTTTGCCCAGAGTTTTTAAAAATAATAGTTTTCAGTGATAAAAACGGCGTTTTCGTGTAAATGAGAGGGCAAAACGCAGAGAAATATCTGCGTTTCCCCATCGTGTAAACGGGGCCTAAGAAGCATAAAGAAATATCAGATAAAATATTGGAATTCATTTGCCTAGATCACCAGCCGCTGTCTGATGTGGACGACGAAGGGTTCCGGCGACTCACGTCCGACGACTCATGATTCACGTTACACTCTGCCAGGGCGTAAATATTTCACTGATGTGTGCCTGCCCCAGTTATACCACACAGTTTTTACGTATGTCGACAACATTATGAAGGACAACATAACATAAATTGGTTTCACTAGTGACATTTGGAGTGTGAGTGTATGTCCCATGTCCATGTTGAGCCCCACTGCGCAGTTCATCAATCAAAATTTCGAACTACAAAAAGTCCTACATTCTCAAGAGTTTTAAGGGTCACACACCGCGGAGGCTATTGAGGCTATTGTCTTTGTTCTTGTACCGCTGTCTGCTGCCCCTGAACTTGTGAACGTGGTGTTACAGGACTCTGTATAATAGTCTGTGTTAGCGCAGAGATGAAGCTCTGTGCTGCACTAACCACATCTGGGTACTCTGCCTGCTAAACACAAAGTTAAGATTAAGATTTATGCAAGAAAAAAGAAAAAAACATTACACTTATATTATGCATTCAGAACACTTTTTTGTTCTCATTGTATGGTAAAACAAATTCTCCACCAAGTACACTTAAACTACAATGACAACACACATACTGTCAAAAAAAGGACTTGTCCTGGAAAGACATGTGTCACTGAAAGATCTGAATGCTTATAATGGTACTTATAATTATTTGATTTATTTACTTATTTAATGTACTACAGCTGCCAAACAAAACCAGGGAGATATGTATTCAAAAATCTTTAAAACAATCTAATTACATCTTGGGGACAAAAGATTCAGCCAGTAAGAAAAGAAAACCTGTAAGATCGATCGATTAATATCATTGATATATAATATTAATATATAAATAGATAGATAGACAGACAGACAGACAGACAGACAGACAGACAGACAGACAGACAGATGATAGGTAGGTAGGTAGGTAGGTAGGTAGGTGGGTCGGTGGGTCGGTCGGTCGGTCGGTCGGTCGGTCGGTCGGTCGGTCGGTAGGTAGGTGGGTCGGTCGGGTCGGTGGGTCGGTCGGTGGGTCGGTCGGCTCGGCTCGGTCCTGGCTCGGTCCGGCTCGGTCGGTAGACCTACGATCGATCTTAGACAGGTTTTCTTTCT
>JAQIUQ010001121.1:0-15868 GCA_030378365.1 Hybognathus amarus | reverse complement strand
ATAAGCACTAGTAGCTAATGAATAAGTACTAGTACTTAATGGAATAGATACTAGTATCTAAAAAATAAGTACTAGTAGCATGAAAATAGAGACTAGTAGGTTAAAATGATTAAATGTTAAAACGGTTTGCCATACTCTATCTGTCGTTTCGACTAGTCACAATTACGTTACAGATATCTTAAATGATAATACAAACTATCCAAAATGTAATTACGACTAGAAAGACGTTGTTGATATCTACAATGTTAATTACGAATAGTCAAACTTAGCTTTTAAATGTTAAAAGGGCTTGCCATACAGAAGTGTAGGCTCAGAGAGACACTCAACATTTTCAAACCAAAATATCTGACTTTCTGTGGGTCCTAGCTCATGAGTGTAAATTAGAAAGTTGTCCGGCTTGAGGAGAATATATGAATATATGAAACGATGAGATCAACATGTGTACTGAGTTTCATATTATTACATGCAAGCGTGTTTGATTTATGGACCAAGTTTTTGGACCCCGTTCCAGGGGGCTGCTGCTCAGCCCCCTTGCCACACCCGGGTACCATCTTCAGCCCGGCTCTGATGGCTGTGGGATCTGACCTGTGTGCAAAGTTTCAAGAGTTTTCAAACCCATTAAGGGCCCCAAAAGCCGCTAAGAGACTCAAAATCATCAAAAAAAAGGAATGTTAAAGTTTGATGCGTTGCTATGGCAACATTATCTTAGATATTGAATAATGCTTTCACAGCTCTTCATCTGGCGTGTGTTTACATTTGAAGCAAATCGGGTAAAAGTAAGAGTGCGATTTCAAAGCATTTTGAAAGTGAAACACTTTCTGCTGCCAGTTGGTGGCGCTATATATTTGACTCACATCTATGTGATCGACCTCTTACAACGAACACACTGCTGAAGTTTCATCAAGATCAGTTAATGTATGCAGAAGTTTTAACACACTTCCTTTTTGATTTATTTACTTACTTTTTTGATTTATGGACCAAGTTAATTTAATTAATACACTAATTATATAAAACTATTGTCAATGCACTACAATTAAACAGGTTATATGCCTTTACTTATAAAAAAAATAAAAATAAAAACTTATGTAAAAAATACCAGGCTTAAGAAATGTATTTACTTTAGCAGGCCAGACACACAGTGAAATGATTAAGCCCCCTCCCCTACACACACACACACACACACAGACTGTGTGACAGGCCTAGGTTTAGAAAGAGCATGATCATATTCAAACTACAATATCTGACTTTCTGTGGGTTTGAGCTTATTATTGTTAATTAGAAAGTTGTTTGGCTTGAATAGAACAATATACACGGCAAGTTTTGTAACTGTCAGTAAAACTAACCAAGTTATAACACACTTTATGTGTCCTTTTTTAGTCAAAAAAATCCGCCACGGCCAAACCGTTCGAGATATCAAAAATCCGTCCGGAATATAGCATCCTCAATGTCTTGACTTCATGCACACCGAGTTTGGTGGTGATTGGTAACAGCATGGGTTGTAATTTGATGTTTTTCTAGGACAATTATTTAAAAAAAAAAAACATAATTCCCGACTTCCGTTCAACTGTCGTAAAACTTAGAGCACGAAAGTTGTTTGGCCTGATGTGATCTATGAGTGTACCGAGTTTCATATTAATCCATGCACGTGTGTTTGATTTATGGACAAATGTTCGAATCCCTAAAAGAATGCATCCTAAAAGAATGGTAAAGTTTGATGCGTCGCCACGGCAACAGTTTCAAAGATATCAAGAATCCATTCATAGGTCTTCATCTGCCGTGTATGTACATTATACAGATGAAGTTTGAAGCAAATCGGGTAAAAATAAGAGGGTGATTTCAAAGCATTTTGAAAGTGACACACTTCCTGCTGCCAGTTGGTGGCGCTATAACTTTGACTCACAATAGTCACATCCATGTGATCGTCCTCTTACAGCGAACGCACTGCTGAAGTTTCATCCAGATCAGTTAATGTATGCTGAAGTTATGACACACTTCCTGTTTCACGTTTCTCGCCATAGTTTCGTTTTCCTCGCCACGGCCAAACCGTTCGAGATATCAAAAATCCCCACACAAACTTTCATCCTCAATGTCTTGACTTCACGCTGACCGAGTTTCGTCGAATTTGGATCAGAGCTCTAGGAGGAGTATTTAAAAGTTCATTGCGTGTGTTTTACAAAAAAACCTCAATAGCCGACTTCCTGTTGGGCTGGGTAAAAAGCAAGAACGCGAGGTATAGATGAAATTCTGCTATCGACATGTGTACCGAGTTTCATATTATTACATGCAAGTGTGTTTGAGTTATGGACCAGGTGTTCGGACCCCATTCCAGGGGGCGCTGACGAGCCGCCTGCCACGCCCGGGTACCAGCTTCAGCCCGGCTCTGATGGCCGCGGGTTCTGACCCGTGTGCAAAGTTTCAAGAGTTTTCGAGCATGTTAAGGGCCCCAAAAGTGCCCGAATAGTCGCTAGAAAAAAAAAAAAAAAAAAAAAAAAAAAAAAAAAAAAAATAATCGGAAGGAAACAATAGGGCTCTGCGCCCTTTCAGGGCTTGGGCCCTAAAAATAATCGGAAGGAAAACAATAGGGCTCTGCGCCCTTTCAGGGCTTGGCCGCCCCCACATCAGCTAAGAATAGGGCCCCGCCTTTCAGCAACCTAGCCCCTACAAACTTATTTAAAAATCAGGCTTTAGAAAGGAAGTGACTCTAGCCAGCTAGCAGTGAGTGGTTTAACTCCTTTCTCTCACACACACACACACACACACACACACACACACACACACACACACACACACACACACACACACACACACACACACACACACACACACACACACACACACACACACACACAGACCGTGTGTCAAGAGACTAAAGAAAGCACTCAGGTCTCAGAGAGAGCATGATCATATTCAAACTACAATATCTGACTTTCTGTGGGTTTGAGCTTATCATTGTTAATTAGAAAGTTGTTTGGCTTGAATTAGAACAATATACACGGCAAGTTTTGTAACTGTCAGTAAAACTAACCAGTTATAACACACTTTATGTGTCCTTTGTTAGTCAAAAATCTGATCTGCTAAACCGTTCGAGATATCACAAATTCGTTCGCAATCTTAGCATCCTCAATGTCTTGACTTTATGCACACCTTAGTTCGGTGGTGATTGGTAACAGCATGGGTCTGTAATTTGATGTTTTTCTAGGACATTTATTAAAAAAAAACATAATTTCTGAACTTCTGTTCTGAACTGTCGTAAAACTTAAGAGCACGAAAGTTGTTTGGCCTGGATGTGATCTATGAGTGTACCGAAGTTTCATATTAATCCATGCACGTGTGTTTGATTTATGGAACAAATGTTCGAATCCCTAAAAGAATGCATCCGAAGAATGGTAAAGCTTTGATGCTGTCGCCACGGCAACAGTTTCAAAGATATCAAGAATCCATTCATAGGTCTTCATCTGCCGTGTATTTACATTATACAGATGAAGTTTGAAGCAAATAGGTAAAAATGAGAGGGTGATTTCAAAGCATTTTGAAAGTGACACACTTCCTGCTGCCAGTTGGTGGCGGTGACTCTTATAACTTCACTCACAATAGTCCCATCTCAGTGTGATCATCCTCGACACAGTGAACGCACTGCATGCCAACGTCATTCATCCAGCACTCATGTTAATGCATGCTGACAGTTATGACACACATCCTCTTTCACGTCTCTCGCCATAGTTTTCGGAATTTCTCCTCGCGCGGCCAAACCGTTCCGAGATATCAAAATCCCCACGCAAACTTTCATTCCTTCACATGCATCTTGACTCCACTGCCGACTCGAGTTTCTGTCCGAATTTGGATCAGAGCTCTAGGAGAGATAGCACACGAGGTTCATTGCGGGTGTTCACAAAAAAAACGCTCAGTAGCCGACTTCCTGGCTGGGCTGGGGCAAAGAGTCAGAACGCGAGGTACAGATGAAATTCTGCTATCGACATGTGTACTCGAGATTCTATATTAATACATGCAAGTGTGTTTTGAGTTATGGGACGCAGGTGTTCGGACCCTCATTCCAGCGGGCGCTGACGAGCCGCCCTGCCACGCCCGGGTACCAGCTTCAGCCCGGCTCCTCATGGCCTGGGTTCGCGTGCAAAGTCTTTCAAAAGTTTGAACAGTCAGTGCCTCAGTGCCCCAAAATAGTTGTGATAAAAAAAAAAGAAAAAAAAATTTAAGGAAAAACAATAGGCTCCGCGCCCTTTTAGGGCTTGGGCCTACAAACATCAGTGCTGAGGCTAAGAAATGTATTGACTCAGCAGGTGAGACACACAGTGAAAACCTACTAAGCCCCTCCCTACATATATATATATATATACACACACACACACACACACACACACACACATACACACACACACACACACACACACACACACACACACACACACACAGGCAAAGAGACAGACCAGGCGACGCATGCCAAGTTCATCTCATACCAGTTAATGGATGCTGAAGTTATGACACACTTCCTGTCTCACCTCCTGCAGTTCCCTCCCCCACACCCGGAAACCGTCGAAGATATCAAAATCCCATGGAGTCTTCATCCTCAATGTCTTGACTTCACGCTGTCTGAAGTTTTCCGTTGAATTTGGATCAGAGCTCTAGGAGGAGTATTTAAGTTCATTGTGGTGTTTTAACAAACTCATCAGGCCGACTTCCTGTTGGGCTGGTAGAGAGAATGCAGAGTACAGAGTGAGTCTGCTGCCATCAACATGTGTACTGAGTTTCATATTATTACATGCAAGCGTGTTTGATTTATGGACCAAGTTTTTGGACCCCGTTCCAGGGGGCGCTGTCTAGCCCCCTTGCCACACCCGGGTACCACCTTCAGCCCGGCTCTGATGGCTGTGGGATCTGACCTGTGTGCAAAGTTTCAAGAGTTTTCAAACCCATTAAGGGCCCCAAAAGCCGCTAAGAGACTCAAAATCATCAAAAAAAAGGAATGTTAAAGTTTGATGCGTTGCTATGGCAACATTATCTTAGATATTGAATAATGCTTTCACAGCTCTTCATCTGGCGTGTGTTTACATTTGAAGCAAACGGGTAAAAGTAAGAGTGCGATTTCAAAGCATTTTGAAAGTGAAACACTTTCTGCTGCCAGTTGGTGGCGCTATATATTTGACTCACATCTCATGTGATCGACCTCTTACAACGAACACACTGCTGAAGTTTCATCAAGATCAGTTAATGTATGCAGAAGTTTTAACACACTTCCTTTTTGATTTATTTACTTACTTTTTTGATTTATGGACCAAGTTAATTTAATTAATACACTAATTATATAAAACTATTGTCAATGCACTACAATTAAACAGGTTATATGCCTTTACTTATAAAAAAAATAAAAATAAAAACTTATGTAAAAAATACCAGGCTTAAGAAATGTATTTACTTTAGCAGGCCAGACACACAGTGAAATGATTAAGCCCCCTCCCCTACACACACACACACACACACAGACTGTGTGACAGGCCTAGGTTTAGAAAGAGCATGATCATATTCAAACTACAATATCTGACTTTCTGTGGGTTTGAGCTTATTATTGTTAATTAGAAAGTTGTTTGGCTTGAATAGAACAATATACACGCAAGTTTTGTAACTGTCAGTAAAACTAACCAAGTTATAACACACTTTATGTGTCCTTTTTTAGTCAAAAAAATCCGTCACGGCCAAACCGTTCGAGATATCAAAAATCCGTCCGGAATATAGCATCCTCAATGTCTTGACTTCATGCACACCGAGTTTGGTGGTGATTGGTAACAGCATGGGTTGTAATTTGATGTTTTTCTAGGACAATTATTTAAAAAAAAAAACATAATTCCCGACTTCCGTTCGAACTGTCGTAAAACTTAGAGCACGAAAGTTGTTTGGCCTGATGTGATCTATGAGTGTACCGAGTTTCATATTAATCCATGCACGTGTGTTTGATTTATGGACAAATGTTCGAATCCTAAAAGAATGCATCCTAAAAGAATGGTAAAGTTTGATGCGTCGCCACGGCAACAGTTTCAAAGATATCAAGAATCCATTCATAGGTCTTCATCTGCCGTGTATGTACATTATACAGATGAAGTTTGAAGCAAATCGGGTAAAAATAAGAGGGTGATTTCAAAGCATTTTGAAAGTGACACACTTCCTGCTGCCAGTTGGTGGCGCTATAACTTCTGACTCACAATAGTCACATCCATGTGATCGTCCTCTTACAGCGAACGCACTGCTGAAGTTTCATCCAGATCAGTTAATGTATGCTGAAGTTATGACACACTTCCTGTTTCACGCTTCTCGCCATAGTTTCGTTTCCTCGTCACGGCCAAACCGTTCGAGATATCAAAAATCCCCACACAAACTTTCATCCTCAATGTCTTGACTTCACGCTGACCGAGTTTCGTCGAATTTGGATCAGAGCTCTAGGAGGAGTATTTAAAAGTTCATTGCGTGTGTTTTACAAAAAAACCTCAATAGCCGACTTCCTGTTGGGCTGGGTAAAAAGCAAGAACGCGAGGTATAGATGAAATTCTGCTATCGACATGTGTACCGAGTTTCATATTATTACATGCAAGTGTGTTTGAGTTATGGACCAGGTGTTCGGACCCCATTCCAGGGGGCGCTGACGAGCCGCCCTGCCACGCCCGGGTACCAGCTTCAGCCCGGCTCTGATGGCCGCGGGTTCTGACCCGTGTGCAAAGTTTCAAGAGTTTTCGAGCATGTTAAGGGCCCCAAAAGTGCCCGAATAGTCGCTAGATAAAAAAGAAAAAATATAGTGGCGAGCAGTCACTTGTTGGCTCAAGCCGGCTGGCAGCACGTGGCAGCTCGGTGCCCAACAGGCGCTCGGTGAATGGCGGTACGCGGCTTTGGCCTCTCCATTCGCTGCTCGCAGCTATATTTATATATATATTTATATATATATAATATATATACACACACACACACACACACACACACACACACACACACACACACACACACACATATATACAAGCCGTGGGCACCTGCCACCCTTGGTGCCTTTCAGGGTCATTCTGTACGACGTGGGACAAAAATCGAACTCCTGCTTTGGGAATACATACTAGTATGTATTCCACAATTGGAATACATATGAACATACTAGTCAAGAACTGAATAGTCGATATCTGAATGACAGATCACCATAGAAGTCAATGGATAAAATGCGACTAGTAACAAAGAATAGTTACTAGTCACCATTGAAAATAAAGTATCAGTGTCTATATGAATAAGCACTAGTATCCATTTTATAGGAACGAGTATCTAATGAACAAGTACCAGATAAGTACTAGTACTTAATGGAATAGATACTAGTATCTCAAAAATAAGTACTAGTAGCATGAAAATAGAGACTAGTAGGTTAAAATGATTAAATGTTAAAACGGCTTGCCATACTCTATCTGTCCGTTTCGACTAGTCAAATTACGTTACAGATATCTTAAATGATAATACAAACTATCCAAAATGTAATTACGACTGAGAAGACTGTTGTTGATATCTACAATGTTAATTACGAATAGTCAAACTTAGCTTTTAAATGTTAAAAGGGTCTTGCCATACAGAAGTGTAGGCTCAGAGAGACACTCAACATTTTCAAACCAAAATATCTGACTTTCTGTGGGTCCTAGCTCATGAGTGTAAATTAGAAAGCTGTTGGCTTGAGGAGAATATATGAATATATGAAACGAATGAGATCAACATGTGTACTGAGTTTCATATTATTACATGCAAGCGTGTTTGATTTATGGACCAAGTTTTTGAACCCCGTTCCAGGGGCGCTGTCTAGCCCCCTTGCCACACCCGGGTACCATCTTCAGCCCGGCTCTGATGGCTGTGGATCTGACCTGTGTGCAAAGTTTCAAGAGTTTTCAAACCCATTAAGGGCCCCAAAAGCCGCTAAGAGACTCAAAATCATCAAAAAAAGGAATGTTAAAGTTTGATGCGTTGCTATGGCAACATTATCTTAGATATTGAATAATGCTTTCACAGCTCTTTCATCTGGCGTGTGTTTACATTATACAGATGAAGTTTGAAGCAAATCGGGTAAAAGTAAGAGTGTGATTTCAAAGCATTTTGAAAGTGAAACACTTTCTGCTGCCAGTTGGTGGCGCTATATATTGGCTGCGTTACACTTGGCATTAACATGTGACCTGTATCCGCATGTTGTCCACATACACATTGAAAACAACAAGTGTAAAACGCGCTTCTGATCGGAATGTTATTTGATTCGGCTGTGTGCAGGTTTGCAGGTAGTCAAGGATCGCTTTTGTGATTGAATCTCAGTGTAATGTAAACGCAATCGCAGCCATTGTGTCTGCATTCACAGGTGGACGTAATTTAAATCTCCACCCAGTCTCCCCGTGGCTGTGAGAAAATAGCTGATACCAGCAGGATTTAGACAAAGAAATAAAAACTTATTTGAATCTTACAATAAGTCGCTTATCTTTAAAAAACAGTTAATTTAGGCTTACATGATACTATGTGTGTCAATTTTCACTTTAATTGTGCAACATTATCTGAACGCAGGATCGCCTGGACATTCACAGTCAGCTCATGAAATCAAATAAGAGCTGCATGCTGCTCTGCCAGAGGAGATAGTTCGCAATCTGATTTTTCAAATGTTGAATGTTTTTATTGAATGTCTTTGCATGTTAGACCATCTTCCATTTCTGTCAATATAGTCATTGCACGTGAGTAACCTTAAAACCAGATGTATTCAGATGATATGTACTTGTTTGATGATATCAACCCAGTTATTTTGTACTGATTCAACTTGGAATATAACTTTGTTAACATTTTCTTTATCTAATTACTGAAAGCGAACTGATGAGTGAAGCAACTGGGACATTGTTTATTTGCATCATTTTTACTCTTTAAATCTGTGTCTGTCAACATATTGAATTTAAATATTATGCAGGAAAACAGAAATCGCTCTTCTATCCAGATACAGAGGCTACTCAGATGTGACCAAATGAGTTCACTCATGTTGTCCTGATTGGCTGATGATCGATCTGTGCTCTATCAGATCACGGTGATTGACAGTGTTAATGCCAAGTGTAAAATCACAGCCTTTGACTCACAATAGTCACATCCATGTGATTTGACCTTTAACAATCAACACACTGCTGAAGTTTCATCAAGATCAGTTAATGTATGCAGAAGTTTTAACACACTTCCTTTTTGATTTATTCACTTACTTTTCTGATTTATGGACCAAGTTAATTTAATTAATACACTAATTATATAAAACTATTGTCAATGCACTACAATTAAACAGGTTATATGCCTTTACTTATAAAAAAATAAAATAAAAACTTATTTAAAAATACCAGGCTTAAGAAATGTATTTACTTTAGCAGGCCAGACACACAGTGAAACTGATTAAGCCCCCTCCCACATACACACACACACACACACATACACATATACAGACTGTGTGACAGGCCTAGGCTTAGAAAGAGCATGATCATATTCAAACTACAATATCTGACTTTCTGTGGGTTTGAGCTTATTATTGTTAATTAGAAAGTTGTTTGGCTTGAATAGAACAATATACACGGCAAGTTTTGTAACTGTCAGTAAAACTAACCAAGTTATAACACACTTTATGTGTCCTTTTTTAGTCAAAAAAATCCGCACGGCCAAACCGTTCAAGATATCAAAAATCCGTCCGGAATATAGCATCCTCAATGTCTTGACTTCATGCATATCCGAGTTTGGTGGTGATTGGTAACAGCATGGGTTGTAATTTGATGTTTTCTAGGACAATTATTTAAAAAAAAAAACATAATTCCCGACTTTCTGTCTGAACTGTCTGTAAAACTTAGAGCACTGAAAGTTGTTTGGCCTGATGTGACTCATGAGTGTACCGAGTTTCATATTAATCCATGTACGTGTGTTTGATTTATGGACAAATGTTCAAATCCCTAAAAGAATGCATCCTAAAAGAATGGTAAAGTTTGATGCGTCGCCATCGGCAACAGTTTCAAAGATATCAAGAATCCATTCATAGGTCTTCATCTGCCGTGTATGTACATTATACAGATGAAGTTTGAAGCAAATCGGGTAAAAATAAGAGGGTGATTTCAAAGCATTTTGAAAGTGACACACTTCCTGCTGCCAGTTGGTGGCGCTATAACTTCGACTCACAATAGTCACATCCATGTGATCGTCCTCTACAGCGAACGCACTGCTGAAGTTTCATCCAGATCAGTTAATGTATGCTGAAGTTATGACACACTTCCTGTTTCACGTCTCTCTGCATCAATTTCGTTTCCCGCCTCGTGTACTGAGTTTCATATTATTACATGCAAGTGTGTTTGAGTTATGGACCAGGTGTTCGGACCCCATTCCAGGGGGCGCTGACGAGCCGCCCTGCCACGCCCGGGTACCAGCTTCAGCCCGGCTCTGATGGCCGCGGGTTCTGACCCCGTGTGCAAAGTTTCAAGAGTTTTCGAGCATGTTAAGGGCCCAAAAGTGCCCGAATAGTCGCTAGAAAAAAAAAAAGAAAAAAAAAAAAAAAAAATAATCGGAAGGAAAACAATAGGGCTCTGCGCCCTTTCAGGGCTTGGGCCCTAAAATAATCGGAAGGAAAACAATAGGGCTCTGCTGCCTTTCAGGGCTTGGGCCCTAACAGCAGGGCTCCTGCGCCCTTCAGGGCTTGGGCCCTAATAATACAATTCTTTGAAAATTAAGTGATTTTTTTAACTGCAAGTGAGGAGCTCTGTCCCTTGGTCTATAGTGACAGTCACAATCGCGCACCTGAACACACCACACGCTACAAAAATAATAGCTGCTATCTGCCACATAATGAAAAATCCTAAACAAAAGCTCTCATTACAGGCTGTATTCTTCTTTACTTACAAAGCTATGGGTTAACTTTTCTCCAGCCAATCATGTTAGGCGTTTTAAAACAACAGACAAAATAGCCTAAAAAACAATCTGAAATCTAGGCTCTGTTGTAAGATAGCATATAAGTTTAATTTTGTTTTGTTACATTATTTAGGCTACTTTCAAATGAGTCAAGTGTACAAATAAAAACATATTAAGAAAACAATCTATTGAGTCAGTATGATAAAGCCGTTAAAAGAGCTGCTCACGTATTTTGCGCGGCTCAAGTTCGATTTTCAAATAGGCACTGCGATGTGCGCGCTCATAATGGAGCAACGCGGTCGCCACCGTCGCCTACCTCCACAAAAATGTAGCCAGACAAAAGATTTAGATTTCTTGGACATTCTGTCGACTAAGGTAGCGTGAACTGAATGAATACAGCAAAATTACCTACCGGTACATCCCTTACTGAGCACGAGCAGCAGCGCAGCCAGCCATAGGTACGGTTCCCGAGTGTGTTATGTGTGTGCGCTAAACTGTGGCGCAGTTACAAGAAATAGCCTAAATTAAAGCATTTAAAGTTGGGGATAAAACATAGGCAAATTATATTTAGATATACAGTAATAAATAACTGCTTTATAAAGGAATATCAAGGAGTAAATCATTGAAAATGTATTTCTATTGGCAAAAAAAATGCGACTGGTTCAACCAATAAGAATTTCAGTTCAACTAAACGGCATTGACTGATTAGTCGAACTAAATGACTAAAGTTGACAGCCTACAATGGAGTTGCAATGAGATGGCTCTGTCCACTTCTTATACTGTCAATGCTTCTTTTATACTGGCTATTTCCTGTTTCCTGTCGTGATCGCTCTGCATGACAGGCAGCCTCAAAATCATTTAAAGACATACACACATAAAAATAGATGGACTAAGACGACTAAAGCCAAGTTCACACAATAGGATTTTAAGCCTGATTTAAGCCCGACTTGCAAATCGTTGAGCTCGCCAACAAGTCAGGGTGTATATCGCATGCAACTCGTGGGGATTAGCGGACGATGAACGCTTCTGTTAGCCAATCTGTTAGTATGGAAGAGCCAACAACACAGCGAAGATGCTCGCAGATGTGTTGCTGAGCCCAGAAAAATATCTAGCATGCTAGATAGGGGTGTAAGAAAAAAATAGTATCACGATATTTATTTTGCGAATACTGTATCGATTTTCAGAAACGTAATATCGATTTTTTTTTTTTTTTTTTTTTTGTGGCTGTTGATAGACGCACTAGCCTGTAACGTAAACAACAAAGATATGGCTGAACCCCGTGTAAAGACCGCTTCCCGCTCTATTCCGTTCCGAAGTGTGGAATCATTTTGGTTTCCAGAGTAAAGAGAGCACCACCGATATCGACAGGAACCATGCAGTTTGTGAACTGTGTCTTTACAAGTTTGGCGCGGGAGCAGAGCGTATTTTGCAGGGATGTGATTTTTCCGTATTAATCCGGAATTTCGGATTTTTCCGACCTGAAAATGTGACCTACGTGAATCATGCAGATCTGTAAAAAAAAAAAAAAAAAAAAAGCGAGGGGGGGGGAGGTGTCGGCTGCCGGAGTGAATAGGGGACATAGGGCTGACGTGCGTACAGATTCTTCCTTCCTTTCCAAGTATCAACAAGGACGTACCTTGCATTCAGCTTGTTCACCTGCTCAATTTCGTACCTCAGTCGCTCTCGCGCTGACAGCTGGCATTGTTGTCAGTTGACAAGAACATCACCGTCAGGTCCCCAGTAGGGCTGGGCGATATGTCGATATAATTCAAATTTGCGCTATAAACCTTGCTCCAAGCAAACTGCTGACTGCTTTGTAGAAATCATATATCGTGCATTCTATTGAGTTGCAGTTCTGACGCCTCCTTCTCAGACAGCATTAGTGTACAACCAACGCGACAATTACTCACATAAAATATTAACGCAGAGTAGTCGGCCACATCAGTTCGAGTGAGTTCACAAAAGTTCATTATTTGCATGTGCTTTAAAGCCTTGCCGGTTAAACGTCTACATTCACTGCTGATCAGCTGTTCTGAGAGCGAACACCCGACGCGCACATGCACTAAAAGCTTGTCTCTGCGCCTGGTTGCTGTCTGGGACTAAGTTGTCTTTCGATTCTTATTTCGCTAATACTCTCAATATACACACACTGGTTTACATAAGAAAATTTGGTTATGTCTAAAACTGAAAGCAAAACCAAGAAATTGAGAGAAAATCTGCTTGTCAAATGCGTGTATATTAGACACGTGACGCTGACAGGTCTTAAAGTGACAGTAGCCCTAATAATAAACATGCAGCCGCTTGTCCTTAAAGGGCATAGTTGACCCGAAATAAAATTCTGTCATTATTTATTCACTGTAACATTGTTTCAAACCTGTATTAATTTATTTCTTGTGCTGAACACAAAGAAGATATTTTGAAGAATGTGGCTTAACCAGACAGTTGCTGGTCCCCATTGACTTCCATAGGGAAAAATATACTATGGAAATCACTGGGTACATCAACTGTTTGGTTACCCAAATTCTTCCAAATAACTTACAACAGAAGAAAGAAACTTATTCAGGTTTAAAACAACTTGAGAGAGTAAATGGTGACAATTACAATTTTTGGAAGAACTATCTATTTAATGTTAATAAAACAAGAAAACACAGAGGAAATCACTCACTGCTCTTGACTGAGAACTTTAATAGTAGCTTTAATAAGAATCAATTACCCCTTTTCCACCAAAAAAGAACTGGTTCTGAAACTGGTGCTGGTTCAGAAGTTGGTTTAGAAGTTGGTTCAGACTTGCGAACCGCTTCAGAACCTGTTTGTTTTTCCACTGACTAGAGCGCCCAGGGAACGACGTCGTTACGTCACTGTTTTACGTCGCCATACGTCTCTGCAAGTACAACATTACTTGGGATTATCTCTAACTTCGTATATCAGAAAGGCTTTAAAAACAATCGAAATGTGTAAGTCTTTTAATATTTCGTTTGATATGTAATCTTTTCTGATAGTTAGTACCCTGTCTTGTGTCTATAATGTCTTAATATAAAAATAAATAAAAAAAATAGAAACGCTTGCGTTAACTTCAAGCATAACAATTACAAAGGCGAACTCCGTCATATTTCTGCAAATGTTTCTCTTGGCTTTGCAATCCTTTATTATGGTCAGAAAAGATGTTTAGAACACATCTAAACCCGCCCAGCCCCCGACGTAAGCATGACGTGGTAAAAGACGGTTCTAGTCCAGCAAAGCGTTGGTGCTGCTTTGGAACCAGTTCTCCTGGCCAGAAACCGGTTCCTTGGCTGTTGAAACACAAAGAACTGGTTTGCGCGCAGGCACCGGCTCCGAACCGGCTCTCAAAATGCTTTTGGTGGAAAAGGGGCTTATGTACTAATTTATACAGTGAAGACTATATTTGGCTTTGATTTTGACTTTGATTTTTTTTTTGTGGGGGGGGAGGGGGTGGGGGGAGTTGTTAGGGCTCTGTATAATCTGACATATTGAGCCCAACACCCCCCGAGGTATATGAGCTCGGTATATTTTCCTGCTTTTTTGTCCTTAGCCAATCACATGCCTGATTTTGTTTGGCGCTCATAATCAATGAGTGCGTTCATTCACACCGTGAGCAGTAGCCGCGCATAAGCGTCGAGCAGGACTGTCGCGTGAGCAGCAGTGAAATGGTTTTGGCGAGAGGCGTCGCACACCAGACGAGAAGCTCAGGGCCACATCTTTTAAATTCGAACACATTATTCTCTGTGAGTGTACACACACCGGCGGCGCCCAGCAACAGCTCAGGACCGTGTTCAAAATCCTGCTGCGCCACAGAGTGCCATTTACATAGTTTTATATAAAATTGAAGCATTGGTAATGTATCCTGACATCGCCCTATGCTGCAATATACCTTTAGTTTTTCATTCATTTACAGAAATCAGCTGCTTGAATGACAATTGCTGATGTTATTGGATATTTCAGGTGAGATTCTCAATTCATTCAGTGAACGGATGCTCTGAGGTAAAGTTTTCAGACTGCAGACTTAGCAACAATTGTATTTAATTGTATAGTACAATCATAACATAGAAAAGACATTATCTTCATTTCATGTCATTAAACATAACAATATTGCTGGCCATACACTGAGGAGAAAGTGCACGTCTGGTGTACAATACCTGGAGTTTTCGGAGTTTTGCTGCCCTGCGCTTCTCGTCCGGTGTGCGACCCCAAGTCTATCAAGTTTATGACCAACTTCTAAAAACACATTTAACCAAAGTTTTTGTAATGAACTTGAATTAAAATATTACTAAATATTTTATTATTTAATTATTATTTAAATATTATTTTTTATTAAGTAATATTATTTAAATATTACTTTTCTAAAATTATAGTCACAATATATCGCCTTATGGACAGTATCGCAATATATTGCAATATATTGAATCGTGACCCATGTATCGCGATAACACGTATCGCATTCGCCAGATTCTTGCCAATACACAGCCCTAATGCTAGATATCCAGAGCTGTCGCACGCCCTAACCTCAGTTATGTCGTGAGCTACAGCCAATCATAGCAAGGCATGGGTTGAGGTCACCGATAAATCTTATTTTTGCATTTTTTCTCAGAGCAAATCATCGTGCAAACAGTGTGCGGCACTAGTTTCTGTCTGACGTCCATATTGGCGTGTTGTGTTCTTTCTTCTTCGCTGGGTATTGCGCACCGTGCTGTTTCGCGTCATTTCTGGTTAGTTTTATTGTGTGATTTTATTTTTAGAAAACATGGGGTGTTGTATCATTTTTACGCAGATGATACCCAAATCTATTTGCCTTTCAGAAAAAATTATCGATTGGCCATGACTGCCCTTTCTCTTGTCTAGATGAGGTTAAATCCTGGTTGTCTCATAATTGTTTATCCTTAAATAATGAAAAAATCTGAAGTAATTGTTCCTATCGAGGGAACTCACACTGCGTCGATGA
>JAQIUQ010001120.1:0-82282 GCA_030378365.1 Hybognathus amarus | reverse complement strand
TACGTTGAAGATCCAACAACGTTGTAGGAAGAGCTGGCAAGAAAACCATGACAAAATATGTATCATTGCACTCTACAAAAAGTAAAAGCTATAAACATCTCAATTCACTATGTGTACAAGATAAAAAAGAAGGTGTGTTGGAAAAATACATAATTTTACGTTAAAATGGCTGATGGTCACTATGACCGAGATGCTCAGTATTCTAATAAACCTAAAGAGACGTAAAGCGATCTAAGCGTCTCATGATTTCTGCACATTTCGATGGATTAAGAATAAATCCACAGAAAAGTTCAGTAGTGGAAGAAAGATTCATAGTTCAGCTGAATGAATCTGGATGAGCTCATCCTCCTCAAACATTACTGTATTTGCCTATTAAATACTCATCTATGTTTTAATTTTTCAATATGCTATTAAGGCATGAAAGTACTGTACAATCTGTAAGGACAATGATTACAATTTGAGGATTGATGGCAGTAGCCCGTCTGATAATCTGTAGTTGGTGTACGTACAGTGATTTATATTCTTTTGAAATCCATTGTAAACCACAGAAAGATAGGGCTTGGCAGTGGTAATAGTCTTTGGGGTCCATCTTTCGGACTGGAGGACGCATTTGGAGGTCAGTGTCACTCAGAGGGGAGATGGAGGATAAACCTGGAACACAGAGCCTGGTGACCTTGGGATGGGAGTAAACACGGAAAAACAAACAGATGTGGAAGCAAGTCTGATGTATGCTGGAGTCATTTATTCCTGTGGATCAAACTCCAGTATTCAGTGTCACATGCATCCATCAGAAATCACTCTAATATGATGATTTCATGATCAAGAAACCTTTATTATTAATATCAATGCTGAAAACAGTTTTGGGGGAAATGCTACCATTTAGAAGTTGCGGTAATAAATATTTCAAATACATTCAAAGATTTAAATATTGCTACTGCTAACACAGACACGCTGCTGTGAACATGTAACATCTGCTGCATGGATAGACACACATCGAGTCCTGTATCAGTTCTAGGCAGGGGGAGATGGGGAGGTGGAGGGGTTCAGAAGAACTCTGCTGGACCAGCTTACAGCAAACACTGAGCCAGACTATAGAGGGTATGCGCATGACGTCACTGTCGGCCGGAGTGCCTGCAGTTACTCACAGTGAGTGGATCACTGGATCTTTAGTAAGTTGTAAGGAACACTATATTGAGTCACACATTTAGTTTAAATTGATAAAATTGTTCGTTTTAGTCACATTTTCAGCAGGAAATTTCTGGCGGGAAAAGTGACATCAATGCATTCCCTCTTTTTAAATGTTCAGCGAGCGATCTCATTGGCTGCAGGATCAGCAGAGGCCAATCAGCTTGTGAAATGATGCGATGTTTTTAGATTGCATGTGAAGGACCATCAGCCTCATCAGACTGAACTAGATGTGTACTGTACATAGGGATGGAATTGAAAACCGGTTCTTCTTCAGAACCGGTGCCTTGTGAATCGATTCCTTGGAACCGTTAGCTTGCCTGCTTAACGATTCCGCTTATCGGTTCGGCTCGTTGTAAATGCGTCATGGCGTCACACACACACGCTATGTTGTTTTGATTCAGAACGCGGCAAAATGGCTTCAAGGCAGAGGCGGTTCGTTCGGTTCATTTTTCCTGCCGACCAACATTTCGTTATTCAAATGTAGGCGCGCGCGCGTGGCAAGCGCGTTCATAGTGTGGCGTGACCACAACATTGCCCTACATCAATGGCAAATTTAACGTAAACGGAACGAAACTGAGCTACTCGTTATTGTGTGGTTGTTTGGATGACAGACCGTTCATCAGTTTGGACCAAAGCAGCGCAAGCCGATCTTCATCATCAGCACTGTTACTACACCGGCAAATCCAGTAAAGAAAACATTTGAATTCGCCACTGAAGTAATAACATCGCTGCGAGATCTAGTGAGAAACATTCACATTTCTCCGTTATTAACGGACCAAACAGCGCTGACGTGGAAACCAGGAAGAAACATTGTGACATGAATGAACTATCCAGTGTCCACAGATCAGCAACATCACCAAGGATTTACTGTATAACACTACTATCTGTAAGTTTGACAGGAATAGTAGGCTATAGGCCTAATGCTTTCAAATAACATCACGTCGGTTGTATTTTGACATTATGAATACAATTGCTGCCCTCAAATGTTAATCTGAACTAAAATAAACCTTTGTTTATAACTACTACAATATTACATTTCATTTTGTCCAAGGAGCTGTTTTGTTTTATATGCTCCCAAGAAAAGTCAAGTATAGTTCCATCATTGCTCAAAGTTAAAAAATATCATACTTTATGATGTTAGTTTTACATAATTTGTGTATACTCTGTGCTTCTGATCAGATATTAAAGCAAGTTCAAACAAACAAACAAATTTGTACTTATTCCCTAACCCAATGAGAATCGATAAGAGAATCGGATAGGAATCGGATCGATAAGCAATATCGATAATGGAATTCGGAATCGTTAAATTCTTATCAATTCCCATCCCTGAACTGTACAGTTTAAAGGGATACTCCACTTTTTTTGGAAATAGGCTCATTATACAATTCCCTCAGAGTTAAACATTTGAGTTTTACCGTTTTCGAATCCATTCAGCCGATTTTCTGATATTTAGAAGAATATTAACCAGACAGTTTCTGGTCTCATCTGACTACGTGAGTAGGAAAAAATACACTCACCGGCCACTTTATTAGGTACACCTGTCCAACTGCTCGTTAACACTTAATTTCTAAGCAGCCAATCACATGGCGGCAACTCAGTGCATTTAGGCATGTAGACATGGTCAAGACAATCTCCTGCAGTTCAAACCAAACATCAGTATGGGAAGAAAGGTGATTTGAGTGACTTTGAACGTGGCATGATTGTTGGTGCCAGAAGGGCTGGTCTGAGTATTTCAGAAACTGCTAATCTACTGGGATTTACACGCACAACCATCTCTAGGGTTTACAGAGAATGGTCCAAAAAAGAAAAAACATCCAGTGAGCGGCAGTTCTGTGGGCGGAAATGCCTTGTTGATGCCAGAGGTCAGAGGAGAATGGCCAGACTGGTTCGAGCTGATAGAAGGGCAACAGTGACTCAAATAACCACCCGTTACAACCAAGGTGGGCAGAAGAGCATCTCTGAATGCACAGTACGTCGAACTTTGAGGCAGATGGGCTACAGCAGCAGAAGACCACACCTGGTGCCACTCCTTTCAGCTAAGAACAGGAAACTGAGGCTACAATTTGCACAAGCTCATCGAAATTGGACAATAGAAGATTGGAAAAACGTTGCCTGGTCTTGATGAGTCTCGATTTCTGCTGCGACATTCGGATGGTAGGGTCAGAATTTGGCGTCTACAACATGAAAGCATGGATCCATCCTGCCTTGCATCAACGGTTCAGGCTGGTGGTGGTGGTGTCATGGTGTGGGGAATATTTTCTTGGCACTCTTTGGGCCCCTTGGTACCAATTGAGCATCGTTGCAACGCCACAGCCTACCTGAGTATTGTTGCTGACCATGTCCATCCCTTTATGACCACAATGTACCCAACTTCTGATGGCTACTTTCAGCAGGATAATGCGCCATGTCATAATCATGGTTTCTTGAACATGACAATGAGTTCGCTGTACTCAAATGGCCTCCACAGTCACCAGATCTCAATCCAATAGAGCATCTTTGGGATGTGGTGGAACGGGAGATTCGCATCATGGATGTGCAGCCGACAAATCTGCGCCAACTGTGTGATGCCATCATGTCAATATGGACCAAACTCCCTGAGGAATGCTTCCAGCACCTTGTTGAATCTATGCCACGAAGAATTGAGGCAGTTCTGAAGGCAAAAGGGTGTCCAACCCGTTACTAGCATGGGGTACCTAATAAAGTGGCCGGTGAGTGTATATACGATGGAAGTTAATGAGACCAGAAACTGTCTTATTACTGATATTCTTCTAAATATCAGAAAATCGGCTGAATGGATTCTGAAAACGGTAAAACTCAACTGTTTAACTCTGAGGGAGTTGTAAAATGAGCTTATTTCCAAAAAAAGTGGAGTATCCCTTTACGGTTAGCATTAGCATAACTTGATACTAGCTTGTCTAAAATTCTGACTATTATTTTATGTAATAAATATTAATTGTGTTTAGTTTTCCTATCAAGTAAATGACCGTTAGCAAAGTCCTTTCAGGCAAGTCATGCCACTCGGCCGCCATCTTGGCAACGCCTCCGGGCAGCTATTTCGGACTTAACAAGACCAGGCTCTATCTAAATGAATGGGCAGAGAGTCAGAACTGCACTTTCACTGGTCACCGGGACATAAAAACTGCATGTATAGAAACAGCAGTAAAATATAATAAAATCGCTGAAAAAGTTTGATGACTTTGCCCCAAAATAAGATTTAAAACGCCGTTTTCCCACAGATTATATCTTTTACTGTGCATGCAGTTTGAAATGTGCGCGCTCTTGCTCGCTCGCTCTAGATTCCGGGAGATTTGAACTAATTTACGGTACATCAGCGAGCCTCTATCAATCTGCAGGAGACACCTGGAACTTCTGGGAGACTTGGGATATCTGATATTTACACAACACACACATACACTGCATATCAAATCTGCCACCTTTTCAAACAGTAATGTATTTAAATGTTTCCCGGCTTGACCGTTAAAAGCAGACAATTGGCTGTCCAGCAGGAGGGGCGGGGCATTTGCATACAACCGCTATCTTTGGTATTATGGGTTCTCTTATGAAAGGTTCTCTCGTATTGCTTAAGCTAGCTTATGGTACGGCAAAGATTCATCTTTTCTGAGAAGCTGAAGCCAAAAAATTATCCTTTAATTTTGTATCCGTTGTCAAAGCAGTTCACTGCAGCAGATCATGAGCAGGCCAGCTAGCAGCTCATTGGCCATGCTTGCGCTACCGGTGTTCTCGCTTCATTCAATGAAAACCGCAAAACAGCGGAAACTCGCCTATCTATAGACTTGTTCCCTTATCTAGAGAGAACGTCTCGGTTACGAATGTAACCCTCGTTCCCTGAGTAGGGAACGGAGAGCGCTTACGTCGGAATGACGGAGAATGGGGGTTTCGCATAGAAAGCCAATCCTCTTCGAGAATTTAATAATGAGCCAATGGCGTGCAAATGCCTTGGGTCTGCAGAATTTGCATAGCGCATCTCCGCCTCCCCTCGTGGGTATAAAAGGAGGAAGCGAACGCAACCGCAGTATGTCTTCGCTGAGGAGCCGAGATGAACTCAGGCATTACCTAGCGGTACAGCGGAAGTGGCAGGGAGACATAACGTCTCCATTCCCTACTCAGGGAACGAGGGTTACATTCGGAACCGAGACGTTCCCTTCTGTAGTCACTCCGAGTTACGTCGAGAATGACGGAGAATGGGGGTCCCCCGTGTAATCACGCCACCTTCACAGCTGTCTTCCAGTGCCCTGCGAAAGCCAGACCCCTGTAGTCTAGTTTATAAAATGACAGGAGTCCCACTTAGGACAGGAATACCAAGGTACACTGGGAAGCATATCCCAAGGGAATATGCCCAGAATGCCTACCCGTAGGGAGGACTTAAGAATACACATATGACCCGGAGGGCTGCATATGGAGGAACACTGGAGTGACCAACCGAAGGTGGCTAAACTTAACTCCAGGGGTGGCAAGGTGGCTTGCCGAGGGAAGACACATGCTCAGAGAGGCTTACAGTGGATAATACACATGTGGAGGTTACCGCAGGAACCTGAGCACACGGAGGCACCTCGCCGACGTCCAGTGACGAACACTGACGCTGAGCGTCAACGGTGCTGGAGGACTCAGGGCCTCAATGGAGGCTCAGCTGATGGAATTTCGCCCTTATCCAGTCGGTGGAGTGGAATGGCGAGCAAGCGAAGACACCTGAGCGGGTCCAGTACTGGCCGGTTGAGCGAGTACAAGAGAGGACACGGGCTCCACTCGGAGATTGTAAAATCTAGCGAATGTGTTAGGTGTCGCCCAGCCTGCAGCTCTGCAGATGTCTGCTAGCGAGGCGCCATGCGCTAGAGCCCAAGAGGATGCCACACTCCGGGTGGAGTGGGCCTTCACACCAAGGGGGCACGGTCGACCTTGCTGCTGGTAAGCCAAAGCAATAGCGTCCACTATCCAGTGAGACAACCGCTGCTTTGAGAGAGCCCTTCCCTTCTGGCTCCCACCATAACAGACAAAGAGCTGGTCTGAGGTCCTGAAGCACCGCGTTCTGTCCACGTAAACCCGAAGGGCACGTACCGGACAGAGCAGTGCCAAGGCTGGGTCTGCCTCCTCCAGGGGCAGCGCTTGCAGGTTCACCACCTGGTCCCGGAAGGGAGTGGTAGGAACCTTGGGCACATATCCAGGCCGGGGTCTCAAGATCACGTGAGAAAAGGCCGGCCCGAATTCCAGGCACGCTTCGTCAACGGAGAATGCTTGCAGGTCCCCTACCCTCTTGATGGAGGCCAGTGCAACCAGGAGCGCCGTCTTAATCGACAGAAACTTTATCTCGACTGATTGCAGAGGCTCAAAGGGAGGCCTCTGCAGGGCATTCAAAACCACTGAGAGGTCCCAAGAGGGTACGAGAGGGGGACGAGGAGGATTCAGTCTCCTCGCTCCCCTCAGGAACCTGATGACCAGGTCGTGCTTTCCCAGGGACTTACCTTCAATTGTTTCATGGAAAGCGGCAATAGCAGCCACATAGACTTTCAGGGTGGAGGGAGACAGCCTTCGCTCCAACCCTTCCTGAAGGAAGGAAAGCACGACACTGATCGGGCATCTCCTGGGGTCTTCTCGGCGAGAAGAGCACCAGTTGACGAAGAGGTTCCACTTCAACGCATAGGCGTGCCTAGTGGACGACGCTCTAGCGGAAGTGATGGTAGCTGCCACTGCAGGTGGCAAGGTACTCAAGCCTGCCTCGTCCCATCCAGGAGCCACACGTGCAGCTTCCAGAGCTCGGGACGAGGGTGCCAGAGGGTGCCCCCGTCTCTGAGAAAGGAGGTCCTTCCTCAGAGGGATTGGCCAAGGAGGTGCTGTCGCGAGGAGCACCAGTTCGGAGAACCAAGTCTTGGTGGGCCAATATGGGGCTACCAGCAAGACCTGCTCCTCGTCCTCCTTGATCTTGCACAGAGTACGTGCGAGAAGGCTCACTGGGGGAAACGCATATTTGCGTAGGCCCCGCGGCCAGCTGTGCGCCAGGGCGTCTATGCCAAGGGAGCCCCCGGTCAGAGAGTAGAACAGGGCGCAGTGGGAAGAGTCCTGGGAGGCAAACAGGTCTACCTGCGCCTCCCCGAACTGGTCCCAAATCAGCTGGACCGACTGGGGATGGAGTCGCCATTCGCCGGAGGTGGGGCGGACCCGTGACAGCTCGTCGGCTGCCAGGTTCCGAACTCCTGGAATGTACACAGCACGAAGGAACCTCAGGTGCTTCTGACTCCATAGTAGGAGGTGGCGTGCGAGTCGCGACATCCGCGGTGAGCGTAGACCCCCCTGATGGTTGATGTACGCTACCGTAGCGGTATTGTCTGAACGGACAAGAACGTGTTGACCCCTGAGCAGTGCTCGAAAGCGGTGCAGGGCCAGGCGTACTGCCAGCAACTCGAGGCAATTGATATGCATAAGGCGCTGGGGTCCTGTCCAGGAACCCGCGGCTGCATGTCCATTGCACATGGCTCCCCAACCCGTGGAAGACGCATCTGTGGAGACAACAAGATGCCTGGAAACTCGCTGAATGGGGACACCGGCCTGAAGAAAGCTGAGGTTCGTCCACGGGAAGAAGGTCTGGCGGCAGGTCTGGGTCACTTGAACCCAGAACGTACCGCGATGCCATGCCCACCTCGAGACTCGATCGCGAAGCCACAGCTGAAGCAGTCCGAGACGGCGTTGCCGCGGCTGCGGGATGCCATATGGGACAGAGCCAACCCGAATGGGAGAACTGCATACTGATATGCCTGAACTTCGAAGCAAACCGAAGAAAGGGTCTGTGTCGAGGTAAAATGGAGACATGGAAGTACATTGAACGGTAGTCTGTGAAGAGTACGGTTCGACACGCGGAGATCTAGGATCGGTCGTAACCGATCTTGGGGACAATGAAGTAGGGGCTGTAGAACCCTGACTTCATCTCGGCTGGAGGGACCGTCTCGATTGCACCCTTCGCCAGCAGGGTAGCAATCTCCACTCTCAGGACCGGGGCATTGCCACCGACCATCGTATAGCGGACTCCCCGGAAACAGGGAGGAGACCGCGCGAAACTGAATCGCGTAGCCGAGCCTGATCGTTCGGATGACCCAGCGGGATAGGCCTGGGAGCTCTAGCCAAGCTCCCAGGAACTGATCCAGAGGGATTAACCGATCCACAGGCGTCCCCCTGGAGGGGCAGCGGAGCGACCGGCAGGCGCGGGGAGTTACCCCCGCGAGTGCACCGTCGAGCTCTGCTCCCCGACAGAGGAGACCAGGGAAGGACCAGCGTTCCACGGGGGTCTGCTCTGCCGGGGGTCTGGCGACAGAGAGGGAGGGGAGCGGCGTGGTCCGGAGAAGACAGCCGGCTCCCTTCCGCACTCTCAGAGACAGAGGAGAACGAGAGCGGCGAGTGCGCGCGCCCCGTGCTGCTCTGTGTGCTCAGTGATGGCTTCGATTCTCTTCTTTAACAAGCTCAGGGTACAGCGGGGAGCAGAGAACAAAAGATTCTCCCCCGGCCCTCCACCGGGGGAAGGAGGGGGCCTGCTACCACCTCCTGGGAAAGAAAGAAAGCCAGCACTGAGCAGCCCGTCTCAGGAACATCGCTGAGCCTGGCGTTCAGCAGGCCCTGCGGCCTCCTCCACGACGCGGCTGGGATGGCTGCTGCTGCTGAGGCCATGCGGGGAGGGAGGGGAGCCGCGGGGGCGTCCTCGGCGGCGAGCAGGCTGAGGCGGCTGTACCGACGGCTGATGAGAGGCAGCAGCTGGCCGTCGGGGGCAGGATGTGTTTAATGGCCTCCAGTCTGCTTCTGGGCGGTCCGAGAACTGCTGGGCGAAGTCCTCGACCGCACCGCCGAAAAGGCCTTCCTGGGAGAGCGGGGCGTCGAGCAGACGAGTCCGCTCGGCGTCCCGCACATCGGCCAGGTTCAGCCAAAGATGGCGCTCCTGGACCACATTAGTGGCCATCACCTGACCAAGGGAACGCGCCAGCCACCTTCAGTCGCCCGGAGAGCGAGGTCAGTAGCGGCGCGGAGTTCGTTGAACGACCCCTGATCAGTCCCGCCCTCGTGCATGTCCCTGAGCAGCTTTGCCTGGAAAACCTGCAGGGTGCTCATGGCATGCAGAGCCGCGGCCGCCTGTCCCGCAGCTCTATAGGACCTCGCCACCATAGATGACGAGAACCTACAGGCTTTGGATGGGTGCTTTGGGTTGCCACGGGAGGAGGCGCTCTGGGGACACAGCTGCATCGCCACAGAGCGCTCCACCGGGGGAACCCCAGTGTACCCACGGGCGGCCGCGCCGTTGAGGGGAAAAGGTGGAGGAGGCTGACGAGCGCTCACGGGAGGTCAAAGGAGCCTTCCAAGTCTTCGTCAGCTCCGCATGCAGCTCGGGGAAGAAAGGTATTGGGGTCGGCCGTGGCCTTGCGGCGGCAGCCTTCCCCAAAAACCAATCATCCATCCGTGAGGGATCAGGACAGGGCGGAGGATTCCACTCCAACCCAATGCTCACGGCGGCCCGAGAAAGCATGGCTGTCATCTCGGGATCAGACACGGGCAACGCTGGCACCCCCGAAGGAGGCAGCGCAGCCATATCCTCACTTCCCGAGGACTCTAGCCCATCTTGTGACGCTGTGATCGACATAGCGTCCTCCTCTGGAGCCCCAAATGAAACAGACAGCACCTGAGCACACGTCTGAGTCGTCTGAGCACTCGCGGGTTGCAACACTGTAGACGGGGGTGTGGCCCGAGGAACCAGCATCGGGGCTTTGTTCCACACCGTGACCGTCAAATCACCCTGTCCACAAATCGAAGAACTGCCCCTCGAAGAGGCAGTCGATCGAGTAGCGGAGTCGGGGACTCTCACAGTGAGATCATTGAGTCTAGATCTCAGTGTTGCGATGGTCAAGTTTCCACAATGAAAAAGACCCGCCACGTGCAGCTCTTTTAGAGAGAGGAGAGAAATCACTCTGCAGCGCTGAGGCGACCAGGGAGAAGCGCACAGCGAACCACTGCACAGATCGCAGGCAATGCAGAATCTCGCTGGGTACCGCCGTCACACCAACACTGGAGAGGAAGCTCGTCTCGAAGAGAATAATCTCAGTGGCTTGTGGAGTGAAGAGGTTCTCTTGGCTCCTGAAGCGAGGTTCTCTGGCTCGGTTGCGTCCGCTTCCTCCTTTATATCCCACGAGGGGAGGCGGAGATACGCTATGCAAATTCCGCAGACCCAAGGCATTTGCACGCCATTGGCTCGTTATTAAATTATCGAAGAGGATTGGCTTTCTATGCAAACCCCCATTCTCCGTCATTCCGACGTAACACGGAGTGACCACGAAAGGGAACCAAGGTTACATTAGGTAACCGATTCGTTTTCCCTATACATTTGTATTAAGGATTGAGGAAGTGGCATGTCTCTATATAAATAGTCTCTGCCGTTAGCAAAGACAGTGCCGTTCCTTAGTTACTGTCGCTATGTCCAACAAGCTATGCTGCTCTCTCACACACACACCATGTTCTCACACAGTGAATTATACATCGCAGACACGGACAGACCAGGTTATTTTTCTGTTACTTTTGACATTAAACATATTAAACAAAGTCTTATTAAAAAGAAATTTAAACAATAAATACCGTTTTGTGGATCTTTAATGTGTCGTGACAGATGTAGAACATCCGTTAAAGTTGCTCGAGATTCGATCGTCTGTTTCTTCTATTTATAGCATCAAATAAACATGAATGAGCATAAGGAATGATGTTTTAACCACGGAAAGGCATCAGTACACTCCGTTTTTCAAGTTCAGATCCTCCCGTGTTAATCGACTTACTCTCCTGACTGCTTTGTTGGACAAAATGGTGGATGGCAAAGTATGATTGGTCAGATCACCTGTCAATCAAACTCCCTGCGAAGGGTCAATTGAATTAAAGGTGCAAAACGCAAGTATCTGAGTTTTTGCAGAAACTGAGTGTGCGCTCATGGAACACACACACACATACATTTGCACAAGCTGTTCATTACCAAAGGAGCATCAGCCGCACACTGTGTGGCACATCTTTTGTTACAGTCATAATGAGGTAATACAGTTATAAATCTGCAAGTCATTTCAAATATGAAAGGAAAGGCATTCAAGTAAATTACACACTTATGTGTGTGTGAGGGGAAAACGGGGTAGTAGAAAACTTTGGTTTTTGTTTCCATCTATCTCATGTTGAACTGTTTTATGTGCTTACTGTATCCACTTAATGATTGTATTATTATGGAAACACGTTCATGAACAATATAAGTTATTACTTTGTATAGGATCCCGTTTGAGCCGTAGAGCCGACCGGAGATCTCTCCGTTTGTTGAAAGCTTCCCGATATTGACTCTCGTATTATTCCGACGCCTGGCACTAGACAGACAGAAGTTTTTATTTTCTTTGTTTCACGTGGAGTTTGCGTTGGGGTTTGGAATGAAAAAGCCGGTCTCTTTGGGGCTGTTTACACCTGGCCACTTCATGCGTTTTTTCAGATCGGATAGCTATCTGATTTATCAAAATGATTCCATTACACCTGGTCACATAAATGTGTTTTTGCAAAACGGATATTAATCTGATCTTCAATTCTTGCGCTATAGCATGACGTCACGCCCAGTCTCAGATTCGAGCCTGAGTCCCTCTTATTTATTTTACTGTACAGGATTATAGAGGCGATTGCAGTGATCAGAGAAGGGCTCATTCAGCCCATCAGGTGATTGTTTAAGCATGTATGGGTTAGAAAATGGCTATTTTTAACATGAAATGTTGCACAATGCACCTTTAAATCAAGTGGATTTTTTGTAGGACAAGTAGACGAGAAATTAGTTGTCCGACGGACAAGTTCAATTTCACACAAAATAAAATGCCATGTTACTTCACGTTATGGGCCACTCGTTACGTCTATTTTACAGATTTAATTTTACCGATTTGAAACGAACACATTTTTCGCGCTGCCTGTGAATGTCCTGAATGTGACTCACAGAAAGACGCGCGCCAGTATAATGCGCATGCACAGACCGCGCGCCAGAAGTTCTCTTTCGCGCTTGAACGAACATCAACAACACACACAATTAAGCCAAAATGTCATTTGTTGAGTATCTTCATAACATAAGAGCAGTCTTATGATGGACATAAAGAGTTGTGACTCGTGAGAGAATGAGGCGCGTGTGAGATCCGCGTCTCTGTCCACAGAGGCTGCTCTTAAAGGGCCAGCTACCAATAAAGCGTTCTGTCAGCAAAGGTAATGAAATAACAAAGGGAACAGAGAAAATTACTCACTGCTCTTGACTAAAGAACTTGTGTGGCTTTAATAAGGAGTAGTCTATATATAATTTATAAAATATGCAGCGCAGTTTGATAACTTTATTCAATTTATTCAAGCTTTATTCAAGTTTTATCCAGACATCAATGGCTTATTGATCATTATAGGTGTTATCAATCATGTAGTTGTTATTGCTAATTTCATAATTATCACTAATCTGTGTGTGCATTTGGTTTAGAACCAAACAAGTTGACTCATGAAACCATTTGTTTATTATATAGCAAACGCATATCACAACCGCAATACCGGAGGTACACACCAAAATCTGCCAAAGTATATGAAGTTAGTGAGCAGTTCACAGCTCTAGATCCACAGGAGTTTTTTTTCTGTATCAGCCAATAAAGCAAATCTCCTTCAATTCCTCTGTGAGAGGTGGTTTGAGCATGAACAACTCAAGCCTCCTATTGGCCTGAATCGTATCTACCTGGGTGGTGGATTTAAAGAAGAGACAAAGACCGTTGTGCTTGCAGATGGTTCTGTCAGGGATGTTCCTGTTCTTGAGTCCACACAGAAGGAGTCGGACACAAGGATAATACTCCACACTCTCTACAGTGTCCAGAATGAAGGAGTTGGCAGAGTTGTCAACCATGCCAATGACACAGACATCATTGTCATGTGCCTGTACTATGGTTCAACATACCTCAGTACTCTCCCAGAGCTGTGGGTGAGAACAATGCAGAATGCCTATCTGCCCATACATGAAATGGTAGCAGCACTGGGACCTTCACTATGCTGTGCTTTGCCGTTTGTCCACAGTCTTAGTGGAAGAGATAACAACTAGTTATCCTTATTTCACTGGTAAGAGAGTCTTGGTTCAAAAGCAGCATGAGAATGGACATACCTGCACTTGAAGAGTTTGGTCAAAACACAACTGATGACACAACAGATGACCTGCTTCACCAGGCACGAGGCCTCATCATAGATGTGTATACATCCTCAGCTGATCACTTTGAAGATTCTGATCTGGGGACGCTGAGAGCATACAAGTTCTTGAACAACAAATCAACACTCTTAAAGCTACTTCCTCCGACTGAAAACGCATTTCTCTTCCACCTTAAACGGGCAGCTCTGGCAACCATTATTGACAAGAATGCACATATTGCCAAGCCAGAAATTCCCTCCTTCAGGAATTTTGGATGGTCTCTGGGTGAGGGCCAAGCAGTTGAAGTTCCAATTCCATCTACACAGCTAGCCTGGCCTGTGTCATTGGCCATGGTAATATCATGTGCTTGTGTTAAAGGTTGTCAGAAGAACTGCTCCTGTGCAAAGAGGGCAATTCCATGCTACATAGGATGCCTTTGCCAGGGGTTGGCAACCAAATGTAGTAGTATACAGCATGCTGAAACACTAGAGAGCAGCGACAGCAGCAGTGACTCCGAAAACAGCTAAACAAATTGTATAAACATTATTACAGAAATTAGTTATCACCCTGAATTGTAATCTGTTTGTCTGTTTCATTAATTATTATTATTATTTTTTACAAATTGCTACTTAATGTAACAGTTTTAATCATTAAATACTTTTAAAACTACTCCACACATGATTCCTGTGTGTTTTAGTATTTCAACATTTACTGTAGTTGTCAGTACCTTTGTCTCACACTCCAAACACATGGATTGAACAGTAACCAGCCTAACCTAAAATCCTCAAATCCTTTTTTTTGATAGAATAAAGCTATCCCACTTGTGAAATAATATTACAAATACTAGACATTGCAATACAAATAATATATATTGCAAAAATATGCAAACTATATACTGTACATACATAAACATCAGTTAATGGTGAACAACTTTCTTGGAACTTGTTTGAATTGACAGGCTATTATAGGCTTGAAATTGAATTCCCTCTAAATGTGTTATGGACCATAGGTACTGTATGGTTAGTGAAAATGATCAAAATATGATTTCATCTAGTAAAAGTTAACTTCACATGGTAATTAGTTTATTTTAACAACAACAAAGGGTAAAGAATGCTACCGATTACAAATGGAATGTTCAATTTTTTTTTTTTGCCTACCTATGAATTAAGAGGCATTGTTCACTCTTACTTTCTAATTACATGTACAGTCAATGCATCAGATGAAAGCTTAATTTCCACTCTTTTGAAAGATGTGCTCAGTTTGTTTCTAGCATAAAGTATCAGGGAGATATGGCTCAGGATTCATGACTATGATCAAACCTTTTTAGCATGTTTGGGTGATTCCAGGGAGTTAAAGCAGAATTTGAGGTAGCATTGTTTTGACCCTAATTACAAGTTTCCAGCAGCTTGTTCACCGGGTTGTCCACCCAGGTTGTGATCCTCAGACATCATAGATTTCATTTTTATATGACAACCTTTTACAGCAGCCCATGTCTGATTTCCTGAAAAAACAGGTGTTTTGCCCCCTGGGTATTTTTATTTTTAAAAATAACGGAAGTTAACTTTGGGCCAGCTCATCACCATGGCAACGCGTCTGATGAAAGCGTCTATAGAAACCATGACACAGGTGATTAGCTTTAGACATCAACTCTCATTTTAATCAAATATCTGTCCCAAGGGCTCTGTGGCCCTAATCAGAATAAAAGACCCATCAGAGAAAGTAGACGTCTTTAATCACCAATGTCTACAGCGAAACAAACACTCAGAGAAAAGCATGACCTGATCCAACAGGCTAATATGAGGAGAACAGGAAACACACACACACACATTCAAAAGTTACTGTTCATTTAATATATATATATATATATATATTACAGTATTACTGCATTTTTAAGAGACTTATTTTCAAAACATTCTTACTAACCACAAACTTTTGAGCAGAAGTGTATAGAAACATCTTCACTTATCACTTAAATAGCTGAGAATTTAAAGGTATTATTTAAAAAGGTAACATTTATTCAAGATTGGCATGATCTGTTATTTTTCTTTGATATATATTTTATGTCTATATTCCAATAACAATATGACTGACCATAGATAAGGCAAAGTATAAAATGCTTTAATTTAAACATTTGACACATATTAATAAACTTTTCTGGTCATTTTATTCACTTATATCGATTATAAATAGGCAGGACATAATAAAAGCTTTTAAAATAAGTATGATTCCTTTAATTTATATTTCTTTTTGATAATAAAAATGAGATAGAACATCTGTGTCATGACCTGATAAAAGTGATTTCACATGAAAGACATTTAAAAACATTTAAAAAAATTTACATTAAAAAAATACACATTTGTGCAAAGACAAAGTGAAAACACAGCAACAAACAAAAGATGTTAACACTATTCATTTAAAGTTTTCATATATGCTACATTCATGTTATTCTCTCTTATTTATCTGTATTTGCTGTAATGCATGGACTGTACATTACTTTTGCTGCAATAAACATCTGAATAAAACATAGGCTTTTTATTAATCATATGTTGCACAACAAACATTTTTAATTGCAAAATGGCTTTCACACTTTCCATTTACTTCCATGATACTTTAAAAATCAAGTATTTCTTTAAAATTCGATCTGGCAAAAAATATACAGCATTTGTTTACAACTAACGTAAACATTAAACAACTACTATCTCAAACTTTTGCTATGACCCTTTTCTGATAATCTTTAGACTTAAATCCGACATTAAAAAAGAAAGTACAATCAGTAAGTTCCGTCAAGTCTTTCAGTTTCACAGTGTGTACACTGATTCATCCTGCTGACAGAATAGAATCAAACATTAAAGTTGTGCAGTGCAAATATCGGCAAAACGTTCAAGACATAAACACTTCAACGTTTTGGACAAGCTATGATATACCACTGTCCTACACTTTCATGGAAATGACATCTACAAAACAAAAAACACTTTTAAAAAGCGAATAGGTTTTTGGGAAGAATGCTAAAAAGCACATGCTATATGAACTGTACCTTATTTTCATGCTTTATTTCATCTTATATAACTGGCATATTCCTCATTTATAAACCTAAACAGTTATCAGTATTGCTTATCCACCATATATTTTTTGGGTTTCATGCATCTCTTAAAAATTACACATAATACACTTTTTGATATTTCCAAGTTTAGCAGAACCCTTTCCTTTGGCTCTTTTATTTTAGATTTTATTGAATTTTTTTATATAAAGTTAAGAGTTATGAAGCAGTTCAAAGTCAAAAACAAACAGTGCAATGCACTCGTCATCCTCCAAGAATTCACAGACACTGGAATTTTGGTTATTTTGCATTTGTCACTATTGCTATATTGCATGTTGTTCACATTAACAGGCACAAATCATTTTATCGCAAAAACAGGCAACATAGTATTTTATAGTAAAAAAAAAAAGTATAAAAACTTATATTTAGTATACAGTCCCAAACATACAATTACCAGGTGCATGATTTTTAGTAAGACTTTTAAAATGTGGATTCAACAGTATCTGCAAGGTGATACAATTTTTATTGTAAAAGCATAGGCCTGATCCATAAAACAAGAGCTCATCATTCATGATTCATTAAATAAATCATTCATAAACTTTCACATTTAATTGAATGAAATAATTCTACACCAAAATGTGGTTTTCCACAGAAATTCTTTCTGCTCTTGTTCATAAATTGACCCATCGTGTAAATCATTATAATCTGTTTTGTATTTTTCTTGATTGACTGACAAATAATGTATGTAAATTACGTATGATTTGACAGATGCGAGAATAAGACAGACAGCAGTTGTACATTTCACAGATACAAATAATTATTTGGATTACCATACAAAAATGCCATACAGAAAAATTCACAACTGATTTTATAGTGACATACTATAATCCGTTATATCAGTAAGATCCATATCCATATATTAATGTGTTGATTTTCAAGTTGAAGTGTGTAATTCTTGTTCCAGCAAACAGAAACAAAAGTAATGAGCCATAGTGGTGTTACACCATATGATTGCTGCCCACTAGGTAATGGCTCAGACAAAACAACAAAGTATTTTAACATTGAAAAAATTTACACTCTTTGGCCCTCATTTATCAAAAGTGCGTACACCAAATTTCCAGCGTATACCTTGCGTACACCCAAAACCACGGTGAGTTTGAGATTTATCAATATGGACGTGGGCGTACGGCACGCTCAAATCCTACACCAGCTCAGGAGGTGGTGTATGCACGTTTTGAGTTAGTGAGGAAATGCGCAGAAAAATTCCTAACACCACAAAACGCACTGACAAACTAAAAGATATATTATGACCCACTGTAAAAAAACAACAACAAAAAAACAACAACATAGTAATTATAAACTTAAGTGTTTATTTTTGTGCAACGTGGACTTCAATGTTTAATTTGTGTGACTTTACCAAAGCATTTGATTTGTAAGCATATGTATTCCTTCAGTTGCGAGCCTGTGGACTTTACCCTGCAAGGATTAGCTATCCCGACCCCGGCAGGTGCGCACGGACTCGGTTCGGTAATGAAAGGCTTTCAATGACCAAAAATAATTCAGACAGACAAAATAATAATAATAAAAAAATACATTCTTCTAAATAACAATTTAGGCGTCATTAATACAAATCATAATAATATTAATAATAATAATAATAATACAAATTGTCATGCAATTATTAATGTGAATGAATGGTACTTCACATCACATCATCATCATCACTATTATACATGTGACGTGATTCGAAATTGAATGCTAATTTCAAAAGACGTGCTGTAAAATAATGCATTGTGATAGGTCATTTCGGCCCCACGTCGGAGAAGTTTCTCTTCTTTGCCGTCTTCTGTGTGTACATGGCGTAAAATGAGGGCGTGGGGGAGCGGAGACTTGAATATATAAGGGCGTGTTATTCTAATGACGATCGTTTTCGGCCGCGGGATTTATCAAGGGCAGGCATTGCGTACACCTGGATTTCAAAGGTACGCACAGCTTCATAAATCAGGCGGTGAGAGGAGTGTAAGCATAATCTTACGCCAACATATACACCCGTTTCTACGCAAGATTGATAAATGAGGGCCTTTATGTTTAAAGGTGAAGTAAGTAGATTCCTCAGCGCCAGTGACACCTAGTGGAATTTCAAAAATAAAGCATTTCTTCCCCGTTTGTGTGTTGCGCCCAATTCATCACAAATACAGTCTCCTTTCAATTAAAGTAGCCACGCCCCCAACTCTCAGTGTGCTACAGTAGCCACACCCCCAACTCTCAGCCTGTTACAGTAGCCACACCCCCAAACTCTCAGCCTGTTACAGTAGCCATGCCCCAAACTCTCAGTCTGCTACTTCTAGCCACACCCCAAACTCTCAGTGTGCTACAGTAGCCACACCCCCAACTCTCAGCCTGTTACAGTAGCCACACCCCCAACTCTCATCCTGTTACAGTAGCCACGCCCCAAACTCTCAGTCTGCTACTTCTAGCGACGCCCCCAACTCTCAGTGTGCTACAGTAGCCATGCCCCAAACTCTCAGCCTGCTACAGTAGCCACACCCCCAACTCTCAGCCTGTTACAGTAGCCACGCCCCAAACTCTCAGTCTGCTACTTCTAGCCACACCCCAAACTCTCAGTATGCTACAGTAGCCACACCCCAAACTCTCTGCCTGCCACAGTAGCCATGCCCCAACTCTCAGTCTGCTACAGTAGCCACCAGTGTTGGTCAAGTTACTTGAAAATAGTAATTAGTTACTGATTACTGATTACTTCTCCAAGAAAGTAATCCAATTACTTTACTGATTACTTATTTTCAAAAGTAATTAGTTACTTTACTAGTTACTTTACTAAGTTACTTTTCAAAAACATGATGCACGACCTGAATACGCTAAAGCAATAGACCTTTCAGCGTTATTCTATTCTTTCTGCATATTCCATCATCTAAAATGTAATCAAATTAACCATTCTCTTTTTTTAAACTTGTTTTATTAGTTTCAATATTTTAACTTTATGCATATTGCATCAAGCAAAAATTAGATGAAATGCAACAGTCTCAGACTAGAAGAGAATTGTTGAACATTTAAACCTATTTTCTGCACATTCCACCATATTTTAATGAAATAAAGACTGTCCTCCTTCTGTTAACTTAAATTTCTACATATTCCAGCATATAAAATAAATATATTTTGAAAAATCCTTCATTTGAATAGATGTAAAAATACAGCAATAAAATCATGAAAGTCGCTCCTGACTGTATTCCTAATTATTAACACTTACGTCTTTTAACAGTAAAGTGCAGAGAGGAGTAAAAATTATTTGTTCAAAACAGAAAATGCTGTTGCATGCCGTATTTTGGCTTCAAGTTTGTTTGTTTTTTTTCTTTCGGAGTGAAACAGTGGTTATGTCCCATCAGCAAGCATTCCTGTACCGGCTTGCTGCGTTAGTTAACCGCGTGAGACTGTCTTGTGACATGCTCGCTCAGATTTGAGGTAGAATTTTCATTTTGACATTCTCCAACGGGGGTCCAGTTTCTAGATCAGGATGCTCTCAGTAGCCTACGCAAGTCTCTCTCTCTTAGCTCTCCGTCGTGTGCGCGCTACAGGGTTTGGACTTTGGAACACAGTCTCTCATACACGCTCGCTCTAGATTCCGGGAGATTTGAACTAATTTGCGGTATAACTATTCAATCACAAATGTGGCTCAACGGTTAGATTTATAGATAAACTCATCTTTTTTAGGCATTTGACTGACGGGATGACACTTCAGCGCGAGAAATCGTGGGTGTGTCGTGTGAGCGTGTGTGAGAGTTGGCAGCTCTGCTGCTCTCTCCGCGCGCTCTAGTCGTCTCTCACTGATGTCGCGGTGCTCTTAAATCATTTTTATTCACGCACGACTCATGTCACGAGACAGTCTGACTAAACAAAATCACGGCTAACTAACGCAGTAACGCAGGCTGTTTACGGGTAAGTAACGGTAATCTAATTACTGTTTTTTCAACTGTAATCCCTTACTTTACTCGTTACTAGAAAAAAGTAATTGGATTACAGTAACGCGTTACTTCTAACGCGTTACTGCCCATCACTGGTAGCCACGCCCCCAACTCTCAGTCTGCTACAGTAGCCACGCCCCCCAACTCTCAGTATGCTACAGTAGCCACACCCCAAACTCTCTGCCTGCTACAGTAGCCATGCCCCAAACTCTCAGCCTGCTACAGTAGCCACGCCCCCAACTCTCAGTCTGCTACAGTAGCCACGCCCCCAACTCTCAGCCTGTTACAGTAGCCCACGCTGTAAACTCTCAGTCTGCTACTTCTAGCCACACCCCAAACTCTCAGTATGCTACAGTAGCCATGCCCCAAACTCTCAGTCTGCTACAGTAGCCATGCCCCAAACTCTCAGTCTGCTACTTCTAGCCACACCCCAAAGTATCAGTATGCTACAGTAACCACACCCACAACTCTTAGCTTTAATCAAAAATATCTTAATTTGTTTTCCGAACATGGTCTTACAGGGTAGGAACAACATGAGGGTGAATAATTACTGCCATAATTTTCATTTTTGGTGAACTAACCCTTAAAATGTTTACACTTTTTGGAAACCCATGAATGGCATTCTAATAGCAGTCAGTACAATAAAGTGAATTAAGAGAATGTATTTTAACATAACAAATCTTACGTACTTCACCTTTAAAGTAAAATACTAATTGAGGTCAGTTTGGCTTAGACTAGAACAGGATCAAACACATTAGGAGAACATATCACCCTTTTCTGAATCTGGAGAGTCCGGCCTTGATATGTCAAACAAGTTCGAAGTTCCTGAGGTCTTTCTGTCTTTGAGAAGTCGGAGCATCTCTGCGAGCTGTGCTTCGAGTGCGCTCATTCTGCTGCTGAGGGAGCTGATGTCTCCTCGCAGCTCCTGCTTCAGCTCCGTAAAACAGGCCTGAAGACTCTGTTCGGGAATGGAGTGGAACGCCCGTTTCCCCTCAGGCTGAATGGGGCTCCGTTCCTGAGGGGTTTGAGCGCTACCGTCACCCATATTGTCCAGTCGCAGGTCACTCTTGGTGATGCCGCTGTCGCACGAGTCCGTCTTCTTAAGGGACAGTTCATTTTGGGACTTAGTCCTGTCTGGTAGCATCTCCATTGACTCGGCTTTGGACACGGGACACCAGGCGAGATCAGACTTGGCTGTGGCTTCTTTAAACCGACCCCAGCCTTTGCTTTTGGGTGGTTCTGCGGACTTATTTCTTGTATAGTTTCCATTGGAGGCCACAGGAGCGTAAAGTTTTGCTTGACATGACGAGGATGATGAGGCGGGGGAGACGTAACCGGAGTGGCTGGACTTTCAGTGACCGTGATGACGCTGGTTGGTGACTTGATCTCGAGCACCATTGTCTCCGCTCGGCCTTTCTCGAGATCTGGTTCTCCTTGACTTGCTTGCTCCGCCGCCAGACGGGCCTCTCTCTGCTGGCGGAACCGCTGGAAGAGACGCCGCACAGGGTGATCTGGAGGTAGATTCAGAGGGGCTTCATTCTTCCTTCGCAGCATCTCCTCTTCCTCCTGTTTGACATCACTTATTTTACGGAAAACGATCTATGGGATTCAAACAAGAGAGGACATGTATACATAAAAATGAACACAGTTTATTAGTAAGGGACAATGTAGCATCCAGTCGGTTGTTATGAGGACCCGGCACGGAGCGGAGGGGTCTTGAATTAGCCTGAAGGGGTTTATTCTGAGGTAACAACCGGCTGGATGTCATCATCCTGCTTATTACACAGCTACTTGCTACATAAGTAAATAATTGGACACAAAATATTGATCTGAGTCTAAATATATTATTAGGTATTATCTTTAAATGCAAAACTTCAGACATTTAAAGGTGTGATGAACTGAGAAATCAAATTTTCCTTGAGCTTTTGACATCTAAGAGGTCATCAAATTATAAGAATATCCTGTAAGTTTCAGAACCGAAAACGTCCTTGTTAGTCCAATAAAAGCTTTTATTAACACCAGCCTCAGCAAACGACTCGTTTTTCAAAGTGGGGAACTATGACGTCAAAGAGGATAAACCCCACCCCGCAGAAGAAGATCAACGCCTACTTTAAGACGGCCGGTTTAGCCCCACCCACCGATTCGCGCATTACACGCATAGCTAAATAACATAGGCCTACCTCGTGATGACAAACCATATTCGAGCTACCGAGCAATACAAAATATTGTGCAGTGTCTGGTTGTGGAAGACATTCGCTGCATAAGCTTCCTCTGGATTCCAATAGGACTGCATGGATAAACATTTTTTTTAATGATGTTCCAGCTGATGAGGTAAAACATTGTCCATCTGTTCGCTTCATTTCACTGAGGATTGTTTAGTAAACAAGACTGGATTTACAGACCGTTTAAGAGTAAAGAACGGTGCTGTGCCGTCTATATTGGATCTGACAGGAATGGTGCAACACACGGACTCTGGGTCAGAACATGTATGGGCGAATCATTCCGGTTGCCATTTTACAACATTGGACGTTTTCAAAACAATTTCCCTCACGTACACTCGATGAGGTGAGTTGAAACTCATTATAATATGTAAAACTGTTATCCACTCACAGCAGTGGGTGTTGACTTCCAGGTCTTCAGTGTGAGACGCCCATTAAAACCCAGCGTTTTTCAGCTAGGCTCAAAACTACGGTACAAAATAGCCTATTACTTATTCATTTTGATGTTTTTGAATGCAAAAACCAAGCGAACGTCATAAGTTGACCTCAGACAACAATGTAATAAAATTTAAAAAAGCCAGTTCATGACCCCTTTAAGAGACATGGTTTACAATCATAGCAATTATTACACAGAATCTCGCAATAATTATGGGGAAAAGAGATATTGATTTCAGATTAAATGGTTTTTAAAATCATACCTGTTTGTTATCCAATAATCCAACACTGTACAAAAAAATTGTCACAAAATGGCAGCAGCTGCGTTTGTGTGAAACAAGAGAGAGTGAGGCCACGATACTGGATGGCATAATTCAAAATCTGTGCACAAAATATTGATTCAACTAAGTTTTATTATTTTATTAGCTCACCAAAAGCAAAACTTCCACAAAGAAAACCTTTTATTAGCAAGCGTATAGCGCTGCTGACTTTCAGTAACCCGGATGAGCCTGTGTTGTCCGTTTTCAGTGGTTTTTATTGAGGAATTTGTGAAGAGTGCTTTATGTGAAGAACAGACCAAAAGTCGTTACATAAAAAAACATACATTGTGGCACTTTCAATCATGGCTTTCAGACACATTCAAACTGACTCTCAAGTACGATGATGATGTCCAACATCATCTGATGATGATCACTTTGTGATGCGCTTCAATATGTTGATTGCAACATAAAGGACAATAAAAATTAGCAATGCATCATTGAGCCAGAAATGTTCACAGCCCCTGGTCACTGTGTGCTTTCATTGCATATATCTGGACTCTTGACGCTTGAGCACCTCGAACGATGAGAAGCGAGTCACATGATTCATTTTAAAGTGTTTGCTAGAAGGGTTAGTCACTGCTATTTTTAGCTTCACGGTTCATGGTAAAGCATTTCAATTCTGAACTACCTCAATACGTACAACAACCAGCACAATAAAATGTTGCCAGATTCACATTCATCTGTGTTGGATAAAACTAAATGCAACTTATTTCCATTGTGCAGAAATTGCCACAAGTAAGTCTCTTCCAGCCTGGATTGGAAAAAAATCAGTCACTTGTAGAACATCTACTATACTAATGTAAAACCTGTGATTTTGTCATGTCTGTTTAGGGTTTATTTGAGGTTTGTGACATCTTTAGTCCATGTGCAATCTTCTCATTGGTTTATTGTATGGTTATCTTGATGTCAGTTCTGTTTTTAAGCCGTCATGTTTGCCATGCTTACTTGTGTGTTTTTGTGTATCCTGCTGTTGGTGTGTTTGTCATGTCTAGGCCAGGTTCAAGCCAGGTCTATATCATTAGGTTCCAGCCCGGTCTCATCCCAAGGCATCATATACTGGCGCTTTTGACATTTTGTCTACATCCAGCACACATGGCACCAATATGAGACGCAGATATATATGGGCCAGAAGGCGCCTCCTAGAGGTCTAATCCTAACACTACCCCAGAACTAAACCTTCCCATAACCGAACAAAGCTCTGTGCATGTTATATTGACGCTAAAGGGTGCCATGTGTGTTGGATTTAGACGAAATTTCAAAAGCATCACTATATGACGCCCTAGGATGAGAACACGTTGCAAGTTCTCATGTTCATGCCATGTTCTGGTTTTGTTATTCTGTTTATTAGCAATGGGAGAAACTCAGCTTTTCAAAGCTTCAAATCAGATTGAACCAATTGCTTTACAAAGTGTTTCACTGTTTCGAAGTGGTCAAAACAGTGTAAATGCAACAAAAACTTAACAATAAAAACAGCTTTTACAAACCCATTGCAAATGTTTTATTAAAAGTGTAATCTATCAGATGCAATTAACTATCATCATCATCTACCATTAAGTGTCTATACTCTGTATATGTATTCTTTTATAAATTTTTAGGGTTATGCATGGGTCAGCTAAACAGAGACTACTGACAACTATTATTCCTTTTAATTATATAAATGCCTCATTAAAACATCTACAAATGTATAAAACTCATCAGAGGTCAGATAATAGACACTTAAGGCGGTCGCACACCGAGACGAGAAGCCCAGCGGCGTGTCGCGCAGCGCCATGTCTTTAAAATTTGAACACATTATTCTCCATGAGCGTACACACACCAGCGGGGGCATTCGGCGTCTGTCCGTGGCGCCCAGCTACAGCTCAGGACCTTGTTCAAAACCCTGCCGTGCCACAGAGCACCATTTGCATAGTTTTATATTAAATTTCCATGTATTTGTCTCAAATCGTCATTAATGTACATGGCTTCACACTGTGCTGTTTTCATTTGGGTTAGCTAAACGCTAGCTAAATAAATACTATTGTATTTTGTGACATAGTTGCCTAGACAACAGATAAAGTTACAACAAAATAACAGATTTAGCATGATCGACACTTTTACTTGATTAACGTTCAAACATCAGCTATTATTCAATTAACATTAAAAAATGCGATACCTGGAGTTGTCCAAGACGTGGCGCGGCGCTGCGCTTCTCGTCCGATGTGAGACCCCCTTTAGACACTTCATACAAATTGAAATAGAGACTTATTCAATGGTTCAATGGCGATCTCACTTAATATCCGCATGATTCATGGGTTCATATCACAGATCATCGAAAGAAAGAGAAATTTCGAAACGTTTTGAAACCATTATGATGTAACAAAGCCTTGTTTACTGAAATCATGTGACTTTGGCAGTTTGAAACCCACTCTGAACCACTGATTTGGGAAAAAAAGAAGATTCGTAAAGGTTTGGAAGCTTCATGAAGCAGTGTTTCAAAAGCTCCCATCAATAAAACTGAATTTGGGTTCAGCTCAGCTTGCCTTCAGTGGAAGTCCGTTACAGATTTATATGTTGCTTGCAATTTTTAAAATGGCTTGTTGATCTTATCATGATGTCTATGATTGAATCGTACACAACTCAAGGTCACATTTTCACCCTAGAACCAAATAAAAAAGGCACATACCAGGAGGTGCTAACTGCCCAATGGGAACCACCCAGATCTTGGGGGTCTTGTTGGGGGTTCAACACAAGATGCTGATCCAGAATCATGTCTTACTAGTCCTTCAAACACGGAGGGTATCACATCTCAGTCTACATCCAAGACAAATTTATCTGGGTCTGCAATGTGCCTTCAGCTTTTAAAAGAGATGGTAATTTTCCAAGTCAACATGAAAGTGGGCGAGGACTATACAGCCCTGCAGATATTTCATGCTGTGTTCATACCAAATGGTGGACAACAGCTTTCCATACCCTGGGAGAATGATCTCACGTGATTTTACTTAATTATGAATGAACCTGGAGGTGGAATGAAAGCCAGATCCCTGTATTATTGCTATCTTCTTATGACTCATAAATGTGATGTGACAAGATTCATGAGATGTCCTTGTACGGCAGTAGTTCACAATTAATAGTATTCCTCTGTTATTTCTGCATCCGATTATTATTTGATTATTTCTTCTTCTAATTTAGTTGATTTTTACAATAAGGTATTGAAGACTTGTAAGGTATTAAAGGGATAGTTCACCCAAAAATGATAATTCTGTCAGTATTTACTCTCCCTCATGTTATTCCAACCCCGTTAGACCTTGGTTCATCTTCGGAACACAAATTAAGATTTTTTTTATTTAATCTGAGAGCTGGATCACTCCTTATAGGCTTCTAATGGATTTAAACTTGCCGGCCCCAAAAAGTTATTAAAGACATCGTTGAAATAGTCCAAGAGACTACAGTGGCTCAATCTTAACTTTATCAAATGACGAGAAAAACAAACAAAAAAACAACTTTATTTCAACTATTCATTTTCTTCTCTCTGGCGATCTGTTATTGTACGTCACACGCATCACACACATGACCAGCATCGGCCAATAGTGAGCATACGTGTGACGTTTAACCCTCTGGGGAATAAGCCCTTTTTGGTCCGTTTTCTCTATTTTTAGATTTGGGCTTATAAACCATATGTAATGGAGATGTATGTGTTTGGTATCAATGGATTCAGAAGACCCAGAAGAATCTGTTTATAAAGGAAGTATGATTGAAACATGTGCAATAAATGTACAATAAACTAGACAATTTCCAAAACAGATTTTTTTTTGTAATTTATTACTGAAAATCCCACCTCACACAACAATATTGAACAGTTTTTGAACCAAAAATGCATTCTTCAAACCCTTTGCTTGACAGACATTTGTAATTGTTCAATCAAAATGATAAAATATTTCATCATCTGTGAAAAAGGTTTAGCTTTGGATTTCTCCTTGTCAAGGTATATATATATATATATATATATATATATATATATACATATATATATCCTTCTCCACTCTATGCTGTTTGCGTGAAATTGCTTCATATCTCTTACTATAATCCCACCCCTTGCACGGATACAGAGTCCTCTGATTAGCTAGAATATGTCATGGTAACCTTCCTCTGATTGGGTAAGAAAAATATTTCTCCCAGCAGCAATTTTTCCATTGGTTTTTCGCGTGGAATATTCCTAACAACATCGATTTCATTGGCCTTATACGCAGTGGTAATGCGCAACAAGGAAGTGTGTTCACCATATATCATTGTTTTCAGCGGAATCTGGGGAAGACGCAAAAAGACCGAACCTCTCTATCATTAATAATTATTAAGATAATTACACATTTCGTAAAAGTATGACATTTTGGGAAGTACCGCCCAACTGTCCCCAGAGGGTTAACTAACTAAAGACCCACAGAGAAGGAAATGAATAGTTGAAATAAAGTCATTATTTATGTTTGTTTTTGCACTCAAAAAGTGTTCTCATGGCTTGATAAAGTTAAGATTGAGCCACTGAAGTCACTTGGACTGTTTTAACAATGTCTTTAATAACTTTTCGAGGCCGGCAAGTTTCAATCCCTCAAGAAGCCTATGGACAAGTTTGGAGGAGTGATTCAGCTCTCAGATTTCATCAAAAGTCTCTTAATTTGTGTTCTGAAGATGAACGAAGGTCTTACGGGGTTGCACAACATGAGGGTGAGAAAATACTGACAGAATTTTCATTTTTGGGTGAACTATCCCTTTAAGTTTAGTTTGTCTTGTCTAGATTAGATTGATTACTGAAGGAATTGGAGTCAAGTCACCTTCATTTATATAGAGCGTTTTTAACAACCACATGACACCGTTTTAACTGAAAACAGAAATCTTTTAATGCGTTTACAAATCAACAGTGTTTGGTGGCCTGAGAACGCAAAGTTTTTGAAAATGGGTTTTGAAAGCAATACCATCAAAAACATGAATCTATAAGAACGGCGATGGCATGCATATGCATATTGCGTGTTTCAGTCCGTAGGCATGAGCGGTTCTTTATAAAGTGACTTTGACAATTACTTGTCTGGCATGCATAATAGAGCATTTTTAGTCGTTTAATCAGAGATTTAATGGTACTACATTTACAACAGTTGAAAGATTTTGAAGATTTTGAAGATTTTCAAACAGATGAAAATTAAGCACAAGGTGTTTAGAACGGGCAAACTTTTTTGCTAACCTAATTACAAACAAAATGTTCATGCATGCGGAAGCTGTTCTAATGTGTTAATGATGTTGGTTCATTAATTCATTCCTGTGCACAGACTGACTCAGCAAGACTTTGCTTTCTTACCCGGTCACATGGATCTGCTTCCTGATGAAGCCATTTAGATGCATTGTAAGGTGCAAAAATAAATGGATTTTCTATCAGGTCAGACGGATGACAGTGAGATGTGCGGTGGGAGCACTGGACTGCAGACAATATTCACCAGTGTCATTTTTCTGCATTTGTCCTGTCAAAGCTGAAGATAATGCGTTTTGGAGGTTAAAAGGTTCATAGTTGATTGCCCAAGTCTGACAACAACAATGAACATGCTTTTCCTAATGTAGAGCCAGCTGTGGAGAATTACTCGAGTTTGAAATAAAATGAAAAACATAAAATGCTTCATTGATGCATTGCCAAGTCCAATACTCGTCACTATACAGAAGCCAAAGGTGCCCTTTAGCATCTGTTTATTAACATCAACAAGAACAAAATTATCTTTATTATCCTAAAGCCATTTTCTTGAAATATTTATACTTTTGCTGGCTAAAATACATCCACGTTAAATAATATAATAATATAGAGTGTGCATTCTATTAAAAACACATTTCCATCTTCATTTACTCACTCCAATGAAGGTGACTAGTGACAATAGAGTCTATGTCTGTTATTAGCATATGGTGAGAGCAAACAACCGCATGTCTCAAAGATGAATTACTCCAACAACTCAGGAATCACTGCTCAGCTCTGAAGTGACATCCAAGTCAGTTATTGAGTTTTCAAATATATAATATTGTAATTAAATAGTTATTTCTAAATTAAATCATTCACTACTACAAAAAAATAAAATGTATTTGGATAGCATGCCAATATTCTCTGTTTGCTGAAGTAATGCAGATAATCAATGAAGCAGAAGTAAAATGTATTTCTTATTATCCACACATGTAGCCTCACGATGTCATATGATAACAATATAGGATACTGCATGTAATTTATCATGAAATATCTATGGTTTCATTTAGAAAACAGTGTAAACTTCACAGAAATAAGCTAGTTTTCCTTTCTGTGAGTCTTTGTGAGTCTTTTGAGCAATTCATAAAAAAAAGCTGAGGATCATTACTTCCTGAATAAGACTACACTGATCACGCTTAATGTATTTACCTACAGCAAGAGAACGGTATAAATATGAAATATGAACTCTTCTTGCCATGTTGCGGCTAAATAATGAAGTAAATACTGCTGCAGACTGTCTCTTTGACCTTTATGTGACCAAGGTGGAGTAAATTGCTGGACATTAAGTGTCATTTATCATAAAGTGACATGCTAGAGATAGATTCCAAACCTTGCCTAACAGCAGGATCATTTCACAAGGTGAGCATGCGTCTGTAATATAATATTTCACAAGCAGTCACTCGCATGGACAGTTTCAATAACATCATTCAGCACTTTTTGTGGGCAAACAAGAGACTAGATACTTTCCCCGGGTTGGATGTGACCTAAATCAACGGTAGGACTTCTGAGAGCAATGAATCACAAAGAAATTAAGACCCTGTTGTCCATGATTATCATATACAGAAAATCACACTTGTAGCGTAGGCCCTGATAGAGATTGATACAAGAGATACAGACAGTGTAAATAAAGTAAAATGAGTCTGTGGGATGGAACCAATATTTCAGAAGATCATGAAAAGTTTGGCTGCTTAATCAAAAACAGAAATAAAAGGAAATATGTTATGAAAAGGATAATGGAGAAATCAGTATAGTGTTGCTTGAAGGAAGATGACATGCAAGAGAGATTTGTCTGGATTAGCACAGTTTGATAAGCAGCTGTCGTCCAGCGCACAGATCTGTGTGTCACTGAAGGAGACAGATCCGTCCATCCCAGAACACAATCAATACCACTGACCGCGGTGACGGAGAGCTTCACGCTGGCCCAACATGTACCTGTCAGGATGCTGTGGTATTAAAGGTTATAATTCACCCTAATGGAAAATTCGGTTATTACATACTGACAACCGGTGATTTTTTAAGAGTGTTGACACCGTCCCCCACCCCATACAATACAGTTTAGAGATTGTTTTCTAAGATGATCAAACTGCATGACAGACAGATCAGTCAAGTCACCTTAATTTATATAGCGCTTTTTACTATACAGATTGTATCAAAGCAGCTTTACATTGAAAAATACTGCTAAAAAATATATATATATATATATATATAAAGTTTGTGCTGTCCAGCAGATCTAGAAGAAACTGACACTGATCCTCAACCAGGGGTGGCCTTACCTATGTTTCAACCATTTCAATTGGCTTTATGCACAGCTGCACTACTTCCTGAACTAAAGCCAGCTCCTTTGTTTCCTGTCTGCCATTATTGGCCAAGCTTGATTAATTCAGGTGTGTCTGATTATTGTTGCCGTGACTACTGAGGTCAGGCACACCTGAACTAATCAATTTGTCCAATAATGGCAGACAGGAAACAAAGGAGCTGGCTTAAGTTCAGGAAGTAGTGCAGCTGTGCATAAAGCCAATTGAAACAGGCCCCGCCCTCCAAGGTGGCCCCAACAGACCGACAATATATCCCATTCATATTCTCCGTTGGATTTCAAATGTAGGCGCGCGGCAAGTGAATTGAAGCGCATTTTTTCCAGGCGCAGCGAGATGAAAAAAAAAAAAAAAAGCTACTTTTAAGAATGCTGCAAGCGCACCGCAGGTCATGTGACAAGAAACAGCTTCACCCTTTCCGTAACAACATAGAAAGCTCAGCTGCTGAAGGGTGCACCCAAACACAACGGGTGTTTTTCTCTTCTCTGTAAATAAATCTTGTTGCAGTACATTGTGGAGAGCGCAGTGAATGGTTGCATAGCAACAATAGGTGCCACGGAAAAATCGGACCGAATTTTACTATTAAAGGGCGGGTTTACTGCTCTTTTTCTTTGCATGATCGTGTTTATGGGGTGCAATATAACATGTATCCGTGGTTTTTCTTTTTTTAAAAGTCTTATTTTTCATAAATTTCACCTTTATTGTCAGCCGCGCTTTCCCCTGTCCTCTGAACAAGCGGATGACTTCCTGAGTCTATGAAAACACTCCCTCAGAATGACGTAGTTGGCTCAGATAGGTTCGTTTGGGCCGGTGTGTTGTGATTGGCTAAACTGTCGCTCACGTTGTCCGGAAGATTAACGCCCATGACCTTTACGGGCGAACGGCGGGCATGCCAAATGTGGATAACAGATAGACGGTGGATACACGTAAATAATGATGTCGAGACTGCAGTATCAGTGAGGCAGAATCAGACCGAGAAAGCCGCGATGAATTCGAGTCAAGCAGAACCTCACCACACACGGCTTAATAAAGGTTTCTGAATGATAATTTGCTTCATTTTTTAACTTAATACACGTTTGATTTACACAATAGCATCTGACTGGCAACGATAGCAACTGACTGGCTAACTAATGTTAAACACAAACAGCGTTATAATTGTTTATAATTGGTTATAAAACATAAAACGCTGTATAATTGTTTATAGTTTTAATCAAATAAGGTTGGATTTATTTCCTTTAAACCTTATTTTATTATAAACAATGTTTATTTCTATGTTGAGCTGCCTGTTAATGAAGCTGAAAGTGCATGTGATAAAAAAATATAAAAATAATAATGATAATGATAAAAAAATATAAAATAATATACCAAGTGACAGAGTTTGTTTTTTCCCGAGGTTTATTTCTCCATTTTGACACTGATGGAGTTTGGGTTCCTGCCAATGTCACCTTTATCGCCTTCAGCTGTTGTCTTGTTTAGTTGTGGACACGTTATATTCAACAATATTATTGATCTCCTGCATTGACACCATTATATTTGAACTGAACTGAGCTGGTCAATGACATCACTTTCCCCCCCCCAGAGTGACTATATGAATAAATAAACGTCTCGGTTACGTATGTAACCCTCGTTCCCTGAGTACAGGGAACGGAGACGTGTCGTCGGGGAGTTCCCTGGCGAATTGGGATCACGTTCGTGAGCCTGATTACCTCTGATAGAATTAACAACGAGCCAATAACCATTGGTATGCAATCTTTGCATTCCGAGAGCCGCCTACAAACGCGGATATAAAAGCGGAAGACAACATTGCATAGACGCTTCTCGCTGAGGAGCCGAAGAGAGTCCAGCCCTCCACGAAGGTACAGCAACATGGCGAAGGGACGACACGTCTCCGTTCCCTGTACTCAGGGAACGAGGGTTACATACGTAACCGAGACGTTCCCTTTCGTCCTGGGAACTCCAACATGTCGTCGGGGAGTTCCCTGACGAATTGGGATCCCTAATAAAACGCCATGGTGCTGGCCCCTTCCAGCGCCCAGCGACGCTACCCACGCAGTTTCAGAAATAACGGTAGCTAGCTAGGGAGTCACACTGCTGTTCCACAAGACCCAATCAGTGGACATTGGATAACACTGGGAAGTGTGCCCAACCCGAGAAGGGGAAGGGAACGCTGCGGAAGCCAGCCGCCTGATGAAGGCCTGGAATACACATATGTACTAGCCCAGGGGGATAGTGAAACATATGGCAGTCCCTGAGGTAGTCCCAACTCAAGGAATGGGAGCAAACTCAACAGGGACGACAGAACGAGTCTGCCAAGGGGAAGACACGGCTGGACTGCACGTGGCATAATGGGTCACCAAAGAGACCACTGGACATAACACCCAGTCTACACAACAACTCCCTTAGAGGTAGTAGACCTGACGCCTGGCGGTCCGCCACACCTGGCACCGGAGGGGTGATGGAGGAACTCCCGAGGCTAACCAACCTAGGGCGCAACGGAGCAGAAGACGCACGTAGCCGGCTGAGGCACGGAGTGGCGTAGCAAGCCGACACAACCTATTCCCTCGCACCACTTGCCGTAGCGAGTACTCGGGAGGAAACAGGTTCCACACGTAGGCTATAGAACCTAGCAAACGTGTTCGGTGTCGCCCAGCCCGCAGCTCTACGGATGTCTGACAGCGAGGCGCCTTGAGCCAAGGCCCAGGAGGCGGAAACACCTCTCGTGGAGTGAGCACGCAACCTGGGAGGACAAGGCTCACCTGTAGCTTCATACGCTCGGGTGATAGCATCCACTAACCAGTGGGCTAACCTCTGCTTGGAGACAGCCTTCCCCTTCTGCTGGCCTCCGTAACAGACAAAGAGCTGGTCTGAGGTCCTGAAGCTTTGCGTTCTGTCAATGTAAACCCGCAGGGCGCGGACTGGACAGAGAAAAGCTAGGGCTGGGTCTGCCTCCTCCTGGGGCAGCGCTTGCAGGTCCACTACCTGGTCCGCAAAGGGAGTGGTAGGGACCTTAGGCACATATCCGGGGCGGGGTCTCAATATAACACGAGAAAAGCCCGGCCCGAACTCCAGGCACGATTCGTCGACCGAAAAAGCCTGCAGATCCCCGACCCTCTTGAAAGAGGCCAATGCTAACAGGAGCGCTGTCTTAATGGACAGGATATTCAGCTCTACTGTCAGCAAAGGCTCAAAGGGAGGACTTTGGAGAGCTCTCAGTACCAGAGCTAGGTCCCAAGAGGGTACAGAGTGCAAAACACGAGGCGGATTTAACCTCCTAGCACCCTTGAGGAATCTGATGACCAGGTCGTGCTTCCCCACGGACTTACCTTCTACTACATCGTGATGCGCAGCTATTGCTGCAACATACACTTTGAGGGTGGAAGGGGACAGCCTACGCTCCAACCCATCTTGTAGGAAAGAAAGCACGACTCCGATCGGGCAGAGTTCGGGGGTCCTCCTGACGGGAGGAACACCAGTCGACGAACAGGTTCCACTTCAAAGCGTAGAGGCGCCTCATAGAGGTAGCTCTAGCAGAAATGAGGGTGTTTACCACTGCCTGTGGTAGATCACCTAGAACCTCCGCGTCCCGTCCAGGGACCAGACATGGAGTTTCCAGAGGTCTGGACGCGGGTGCCATAGAGTGCCCTGTCTCTGAGAAAGAAGGTCCTTCCTCAGAGGAATCGGCCAAGGAGGGGCTGTCGCAAGGAGCATGAGTTCCGTGAACCAAGTCCTGGTGGGCCAATACGGCGCCACTAACAGGACCTGCTCCTCGTCCTCCCTGACCTTGCACAGTGTCTGTGCAAGAAGGCTCACTGGGGGAAACGCATACTTGCGCAGGTCCCAGGCCAGCTGTGGGCCAGGGCATCTGTGCCGAGGGTCCCCTCGGACAGGGAGTAAAACCACTGGCAGTGGGTCGTGTCCGGAGAAGCAAACAGGTCTACCTGTGCGACTCCGAAAACACTCCAGATCAGCTGAACCACCTGGGGGTGGAGTCGCCATTCTCCTGGCAGGGGAGGCAACCGTGAAAGCTCGTCTGCCACACGGTTGAGCTCCCCTGGAACATGAGTGGCACGAAGCGACCTCAGATGCTTCTGACTCCACAGGAGGAGGTGGGAGGCGAGTCGCGACATGCGACGGGAGCGCAGACCACCTTGGCGGTTGATATACGCAACGGTCGCAGTGCTGTCCGTACGGACCAGTACGTGCTTGTCTCTGAGAACGCGCCTGAGGCGGCACAAAGCCAAGCGTACTGCTTGCAACTCCAGGCAATTGATATGCCAATGCAGCTGAGGCCCCGTCCACAGACCCGAGACTGCATGCCCTTTGTACGTGGCCCCCCACCCCATGGCAGAGGCATCTGTGAAGACCACAGCATGCCTGGAAACCTGGGCTAAGGGCACTCCGGCCCGAAGAAACGCAGGATCCGACCATGGGGAGAAGGTTTGGCGACAGTGCGGGGTTACTTTGACCCTGAACGTGCTGCTCTGCCACGCCCACCTTGGGACTCGATCGTGAAGCCAGTGCTGGAGCGGTCTCATATGTAACAGGCCGAGCGGCGTTACTGCTGCTGCGGCTGCCATATGCCCCAGGAGCCTCTGAAATAGTTTCAGTGGAACCGCAGTCCTGCCCTCGAAAGGACCTGAGGCAGGTGAGCACTGACTGGACGCGTACCTCCGCTGAGGCGCGCCGTCTGGGCGACCGAGTCCAACTCCATACCGAGATAAGAGATCCTTTGCACGGGGCAAAGTTTGCTTTTGTCCCAGTTGACCTGAAGCCCCAACCGGCTGAGGTGCCGTAGCACCATGTCCCTGTGATCGCACAACACCTCTTGCGAATGAGCCAGAATGAGCCAATCGTCGAGATAGTTGAGGATGCGAACGCCTTGTTCTCTCATGGGAACAATGGCCGCCTCCGCGACTTTCGTTAAGACGCGGGGTGACAGGGCCAGCCCGAAGGGTAGGACTTTGTACTGATACGCTCGACCTTCGAACGCAAACCGTAGGAACGATCTATGTCGAGGAAGAATCGAGACGTGAAAGTACGCGTCCTTCAGGTCGATCGCTGCAATCCAATCCTGCGGACGGATGCACTCGAAAATGCGCTTCTGTGTGAGCATCTTGAACAGGAGTTTGTGCAGGGCCCGATTCAAAAATCGCAGGTCCAGGATTGGCCGTAACCCACCGCCTTTCTTGGGTACAATGAAGTAGGGGCTGTAAAACCCGGACCTCATCTCGGCAGGAGGGACCGGCTCGATCGCGTCCTTCGCCAGCAGGACATCGATCTCTTTCCGCAGGACAGGGGCGTCCACTGACCGCACACGGGTGAAGTGAACGCTCCTGAACCTGGGGGGCCGGTGTGCAAACTGAATTGCATAGCCGAACCGAATGTTGCGGATGAGCCATCGAGACGAACCCGGAAGCGCTAGCCAGGCTTCCAGGTACCGACCCAACGAGCCCACCCAAACCACCGGCGTACCTGTGGAGGGGCAGCGAGGTGGAAGGCAGGGACCCGGCTCCAGTGGCAATGTAGCCACTGGAAGCGGGGCCTGAGCGTGAAGTTCGCCAGGGACCAGCTTCCACTGGGGGGCAGACGGCAGAGAGAGCCCATGGGCTTTCTGCTGCGGGCCGCCCCGTGGCGAGGGGAGGGGAAGAGACGCAGCACGAGGCCCTGCCTCCTCGTGAACTGGTCTCTGCCCCTCCGAATCCAGTTGCTGACCGGAGCGACGCAACCGAGGAAGCGGTTGCGGTTGCTATCTGCAGACTGGGAAGAGGGGAACGAGAGCGATGCTGCTCGGAGACGGCACCCACTGTCGTTCGGACCCTCTTGAGTGGAGGAGACTGAGTGCCCATCAGTCTCGACCGACGATGACCTGGAGGAGGAAAAGGAAACCGCTCTTTTATTGAAACTTTGGGTAATCTTTGGCGGAACAGAAATCAAATTGAACAAAAAATTCTCCGCCCGGCCCTCCCCCGGGGGAAGGAGGTGTGCAGAGGCACCCTCCTGAGCAGTTCCCTGTCGCTCCACCAGGTCGCCCGTCTCAGGAACGCTTCCCTCCCCTCCTTTTACAGGAGGGGGCCGGGGGCGCCTGAGCGGGCTGGGCCGCCCTCTTGCCGACCAGACTTCCTCACTCCAGGGTTGGTGGTCTGCGCTGGAGGAGGAGCTGGCGCCGAGGAGCGACCCCGGCGACGGGAAGCAGCCGGGGCTTGTACAGCCACAGGGGAAGAACTCGCAGCAGTCCGCCTCCTGTGCAGGACGTGCCGTATAGCCTCCGACTGCTCTGGGCGGTGGAGAACTCCTGGGCCAAGTTCTCCACCGCGTCGCCGAAGAGGCCGCCCTGCAGATACGGGGAAGTTGAGAAGATTGTTCTCTCCGCCTCCCTCATATCTGCCAGGGTCAGCCAAAGGTGGCGCTCCTGGACCACTAGCATGGACATCGCCCGACCCAGCGAACGTGCAGTGACTTTCGTCGCTCGGAGAGCGAAGTCCGTCACCACACGCAGCTCCTGCAGCAGAGCCGGGTCGGGACCCCCTGCCTGCACGTCATGAAGCGCCTTCGCTTGGTGTACTTGCAAAAGCGCCATGGCGTGCAGGGCGGAAGCGGCGTCCCCACACGCACTGTAGGCATCCCTGGTCAGCCCAGAGGAAAACCTACAGGCGCGGGAGGGGAGTGAAGGGGCACCCCGCCAGGAGGAGGCGGTCTTCGGACACAGCTGCATCGCGACAGACCGCTCCACTGGGGGGATTCCCTCGTACCCGTGCGCCGCCCCGCTATCCAGGGTGGTGAGAAAGGAGGAGCGAGGTTGCCTCCGTCTGAGCGCCAGAGGCGCAGACCAAGACTTCCTCAACTCCTCATGCACTTCCGGGAAGAAAGGGACTGGAGCAGGCCGTGGGGCAGCCGCACGACCCGCTCCACGCACCCAATCGTCCAACCGCGAAGGATCGGGACCCGGCGGAGGGTTCCACGCAAGCCCGACATTCGCGGCCGCCCGTTCGAGCATAGCAGCCATTTCCAGGTCCGACTCCACTGACGCCACCACACCCGAAGGGGGCAGCGCCGCAGGGTCTTCACCAGAAGACTGCTCTTCCTCCGATGCCGCGATCGACATCTGATCCTCAGGTGGCGCCCCAAAAGAGACAACCGGAACCGCCCGAGTGGGCTCCGGCCGCTCCACTGGAAGCGCCGATGGCAGCGTGCTGCTAGAGGTGTGAGGCGCCCGACAGGATCTTTCACCTGTCGCGTTTCTCACAGTAATCCTCATCCGCTCACCAACAGGAACCAACGAAGAAGCCATCTGCTGAACTGAACCAGCAGACGAACTAGATCGGAGATTCTCTGAAGGGACTCCCCCATGTCTCAGGGATCTCAGTCTCGAACGTAGCGTCGCGAGAGTCATGTTCCCGCAATGAGAACATGACTCATCCACAAGCGCCGCCTCCGCGTGTGCTAAACCCAGACACGTGAAGCAGTGCTTGTGGCCATCAGCCTGAGGGAGAAATCGACCGCATCCAGAAACGCACGGGCGTCTCGACATCCTGAAAAGGACGCGAAAGCACCGTGGAGCTCTTTCAGGAACTTAAAAAGAAAACAAAAAAAAGAAACTGATCAGTGCCGAAGCGCCGAGGGACTCTGCGCAGACACTGCCGGAAACTGCAACCGCGCGTGCTGCACTCGGGACGAAGACCGCTGAAGCACCGTCACACCAGCACCCCTGAACGTTTCTCACAGCTCGTCTTTCTTCCAGAACAGCAGGTAAGCTCTGAGGCTCCGAAGCGAAAGCGTCTATGCAATGTTGTCTTCCGCTTTTATATCCGCGTTTGTAGGCGGCTCTCGGAATGCAAAGATTGCATGCCAATGGTTATTGGCTCGTTGTTAATTCTATCAGAGGTAATCAGGCTCACGAACGTGATCCCAATTCGTCAGGGAATCTCTCGACGACACGTTGGAGTTTCCAGGACGAAAGGGAACTATAGTTTTTCTCAGTTGCTTTGGTGCATTTCTCACATCACTATTTACATTTGCACAATAGTTAATGCAGTTCTCAAAACAATTAGTACAATCTGCAAATCTTAGTTGATAACCTGCAAAAGTGTGTCACTTGCTCAAAATGGATAACTCATTCCTCAAAAGCAAGTATTCATGTCAATGAAAGTGTCAGTGTCATCAAGATGAAAAGTCCTAACACCAGTGTTTATGAACAAGATATTCAAATGGCTTTATCATGTTTTCATTATGACAGTTTACTCTGTAAGTGTTTGACAATGCAAAAAAGTCAGATCTTGGTGACACTACCTGAAAATGCTCAAGACAGTCCTATAAACTATTTGCACCGTTTGAAAACTACAGTAAAGATTCACATTACTGTATTTAGTGAGGTACAGTAATTGAGTACAAGACAGTGAATATGTATGTTTCACATTTTTACTGCATGGTCTTTGCAATTCTAATTTGTTCAGAGCTTTGCGCAAAAGAAAAAATACACCCTTATTTACAACAAACATAAACTCCCTTTGGGTAGATCGGTGCACAACTGTAAACAATATCACAGTACATATTGGAACTGAACATACAACATACATACTGTAAATCATTCATGCACATTCTTCTCATCAGTGAAAGCTGAGGTTCGCCTGTGAGAAATTGTTCAATTTAAGATACAAAATGTTTTTTTTTACAGTTTTTCTCAGTCGCTTTGGTGCATTTCTCACATCACTATTTACATTTGTACAATAGTTAATGCAGTTCTCAAAACAATTAGTACAAACTGCAAAACTTAGTTGATAACCTGCAAAAGCCTGTCACTTGCTCAAAATGGATAACTCATTCCTCAGAAGCAAGTATTCATGTCAATGAAAGTGTCAGTGTCGTCAAGATGAAAAGTCCTAACACCAGTGTTTATGAACAAGATATTCAAATGGCTTTATCATGTTTTCATTATGACAGTTTACTCTGTAAGTGTTTGACAATGCAAAAAAGTCAGATCTTGGTGACACTACCTGAAAATGCTCAAGACAGTCCTATAAACTATTTGCACCGTTTGAAAACTACAGTAAAGATTCACATTACTGTATTTAGTGAGGTACAGTAATTGAGTACAAGACAGTGAATATGTATGTTTCACATTTTTACTGCATGGTCTTTGCAATTCTAATTTGTTCAGAGCTTTGCGCAAAAGAAAAAATACACCCTTATTTACAACAAACATAAACTCCCTTTGGGTAGATTGGTGCACAACTGTAAACAATATCACAGTACATATTGGAACTGAACATACAACATACATACTGTAAATCATTCATGCACATTCTTCTCATCAGTGAAAGCTGAGGTTCGCCTGTGAGAAATTGTTCAATTTAAGATACAAAATGTTTTTTTTTACAGTTTTTCTCAGTCGCTTTGGTGCATTTCTCACATCACTATTTACATTTGTACAATAGTTAATGCAGTTCTCAAAACAATTAGTACAAACTGCAAAACTTAGTTGATAACCTGCAAAAGCCTGTCACTTGCTCAAAATGGATAACTCATTCCTCAGAAGCAAGTATTCATGTCAATGAAAGTGTCAGTGTCGTCAAGATGAAAAGTCCTAACACCAGTGTTTATGAACAAGATAGTCAAATGACTTTGTCATGTTTTCATTATGACAGTTTACTCTGTAAGAGTTTGCCAATGCAAAAAAAGATCTTGGTGACACTACCTGAAAATGCTCAAGACTGTCCTTTAAACTATTTGCACAGCCAGTTGAAAACTACAGTAAAGTTTCATATTACTGTATTTAGTGAGGTACAGTAATTGAGTACAAGACACTGAATATGTATGTTTCACATTTTTACTGTATGGTCTTTGCAATTCTAATTTGTTCAGAGCATTGTGAAAAAGAAAAAAATACAAACTTATTAACAACAAACATTACAGTAACTCCCTTTGGGTAGATCGGTGCACAACTGTAAACAATATCACAGTACATATTGGAACTGAACATTCAACATACATACATACTGTAAATCATTCATGCACATCTCTTCTCATTAGTGAAAGCAGAGGTTCACCTGAGAGAAATTGTTCAATTTAGGATAAAAAGATTTTTTTAAAGATAAAAAAATAAAAAATAAAAATAAAAATAAAAAAGTAAAATTTGCTTGACGCATTTTGACAACTAGTTCAACATTTTTGTATGTGATGACTCAAGCAATGAAATGAGGACTATTAGTTTTATATGGAATGACTATTCAGCATTCACAAGTATAGTTAATTTGGACTGATATGACATAAGCAAATGATAATGTTATAAAACAGCAGAGAGTTGTATGAAAGCAATTGATGCATGTCCAAAAGCATTTGCAATTTGTTGGAAGGAATGAGAAACTGCTACTATGATGTGCACAAATGGTTAAATGTTGTGGAGGTTGAACTAACTGTTGTGCAAATGTAAATAGTGATGTGAGAAATGCACCAAAGCGACTGAGAAAAACTGTAAATTAATAACTTTTTGAACCATCACTAAACTTAAGCTGGACTGTGATGCTATTTTCTTGTGGAAACAAACTTTGTTGCATTATTTTCATGTTATCTTTGTGAAGCTGCTTTGAAACACTCTGTATTGGAAAAAGCGATACATAATTATAGTATAAATAAAATCAGACAGACAGACGGACGTACGCGATGGCATGCACGGATGGAATGATTACGGACTGGATGCGAGACGCACGGACGCGATCGGATGGATGCGACGGATGGATGAATGGATTGGATCGGATGACGGCATGGACGGACGGATGGACGGACGCACGGACGGACGGACGGACGGACGGAATGGACGGACGGATGGACGGACGGACGGACGGATGGATGGACTGTGATCGGATGGATTACGGACGGATAATTATGAGACGGATAAATAGATAGATAGATAGATAGATAGATAGATAGATAGATAGATAGATAGATAGATAGATAGATAGATAGATAGATAGATAGATAGATAGATAGATAGATAGATAGATAGATAGATAGATAGATAGATAGATAGATAGATAGATAGATGAGATAGATAGATAGATAGATAGATAGATAGATAGATAAGATAGATAGATAGGAAAACAGACAGATGATGATGACCAGGAAGGAGCAGGAGGTACACCCATGGTGGAGAAGATGAGAGGAGTGGCCAGATGAATGTGACCAAGAGCTCAGCCATGCCTGTACCCAAAGGCAGAGTCACCAGTGGGATGAGCCATGATGGTGACGACATTTGGGGAACGACCGATGGTGAAGGATCCTTGGGAGGTGGAGCAGAAGTCAGAGGAAGTGATGGGACTTTTGCAATTGACTTAGGCGGCCTGCGCGGAGCCTCTGTGATGACCCCCAGAGATGGAAGTGGGGATCCGGAAGGCTGAGGACAAGCTGGTGTGACCGAGGGTGGAGCCTGAGGGAGGGTGGAACTTAACGGAAGTCGAAGGGGTGGAGTGTCGGAGAGCAGCGAATGGCCGAACAAGTCCACAGCGGAGGCGTGACGATGCTCCGACTCAAGGTGGAGCTAATGGTCCCAGGGACCCGGTGAGGCCAAATGGCTGATGGTCAATGCCGGAGTTGAGGGGGGAAGGAGCACAGGCGCAGGAGCCGGGTCAATCGGTCGAGGTGAGACAGAGTGCCAGCGAGAATAGAGGCGGAGCCACGGGGCTCATCACACCCAGGAGGAGTAGGCTCGCGGCAGGTCCACAAAAAATAGAGCATTCCTGATGGCAGTATGGCAGAGGTGGTTGGAGAGGGAGGCCTGGTGAGGATAACAGGACTGATGAAGAAGATTCCAGATTCAGATGAGTTGAAGGGACACAGGGAATTAGACTCTCCTCACTCAAATAAAATGTCCAACAGGTTCCAGCCGCAGCTCGCTCTCAGTGGCGAGAGGATGAGGATTCCCACAGTGATGGCCATGTTCGGGCTCACATGGTCAGACTCTCCGTCGGTGCTTCAACTCCGGGGTGATGGTGTGCTCTGCCATCCCATTCTCGGGCACAGGCTCAATCGTCAACCAGTCTGAGAGGGAATCAGGGATCGTTGATCGGGGTGGTGACGGGCTGGGCTCTGGGTCTGGCCGGGTTCTGGGATCGGGGGCTATACTCTCTCCAGACACCTCACAACAGCTTCTCCCCATCTCCGGTGGTGGCTGGAAGGTAGATGGGGTTGTGGAAGTTCACCCCGATCCAGTTTAGGGTCTTGTCGTCGAGCGGGCTTGTTAAGTCCAAGATGACAGAAGGTCGCAGTGAAACTCAAAGGGTCGGTGCTCTGCTGAGCCACTGAAATAAACTGAGCTCTTATATCCATTTTGGAGATCCAGTCATCTGTAATGCTGTGGTGTATTTAGGAAGAGGCTGAAGACTCAGAAGATGAAATCCAAACAACACTTTAATAGCAACACATTACGGTGACCGGACAAGGAGTGCAGGAGAAAAAACAACTTAAGTAGTGAACATAAAGAGGATAATTAATAAACACAGCTGATGCACATGAAAATAATAATGAAAGTAGCCAAGGAAATGGATGAGTAGCGGGAAACTGAACAAAGAAACGTGACAGATGAAAACACACTAAAGCCCCTTTCACACAGCGCGTCTGATCCCTGGGAAATTGCCGGGAAAATGCCAGAATGCCTTCTGTGTGAACTGCAAACACAACCCGGGATTGATACCGGGACTGATCCCGGGTTGGGGACCTAGTAACATTGCCGGGATCAGTCCCGGAACGCGCGCTGTGTGAACAAAAGCCAGGACCAATGCCGTAAGGGGTGTGTCATTGTGATGACGCTCGTGCCATCGCGCGACTCTGTTGCTCTTAGAAGAAAGTTTGTGTTCGTCATCAACAAAGAAAGGACGAACAAATACCTGCAAACTGGAGCGAAGCAGAGACCAGGAGCTCCTCATGATCCGCGCTGAAGCTGAGATCGTTCACCAGCTTTGTGGAACGGTATGCGTGTGTACATGTTTTCGACGCGTCCGTTATACGTCTCATCCTGACGTCATGTGTCTTCCCGGGATTTTTACGGGTTGTGTGTGAACGCACTCACAGATCCCGGCAAATCACTGGCAGTGTGAATGAACCGAAATCAAACAATCCCGGGACAAATGCCGGGTCACATTATCCGTGTATTTTCCGGAACCTCTGTGTGAAAGAGGCTTAAGGGCTCTATCTTGCACCTGGCGCAAATGACACTGACGCATTTATCATTTCTTTTTAACCACGGTTTTGGAGGAGCTGTGGAGCTTTTTCCTCCACAGACGCAAGTCGGTAAACTAGGACATGAACTTGCGCTCCCTGGGCGGGTCTGGCGCAAAAGGAGGCGTGTTTCGGAGCAAACAATCCCTGGTGCTATTTTGCAGTTCCGGAAAACATTGCGCCCTTGACCAGAAAAAACCTGGTCTAAAGCTCAGTGGCGCGTCTGCGCGTAGATTCAAATGCTATTTCAAGCATGCATGCTTGGCCATAATACAGAGTGTGAACAATGCACATATACTGTAGATGATTCTCTCATCTACACAGATGCATTTTACTTTTGCAAATGATACATTATTATAAGGAAAATATATAAACATGAGGGAAATCATTGTTGTGTCCATGACGATGGAAAATAGGCATAAAGCTTACACATTTACCCAAATTATTATATGCATGTATAACCGAAGCTAATTTGGGTGGGTTTGTTCCATCCCCAATTTCCCTTCTCTTTCTTTTACGGCCCTGACGAGAACATCTGAGCTCTATGGGCTCGTCTGGTAAATGCGCCGTTAAAATAGTATTGCGCCATGGAACAAGCACACCTTGTTCATCATGCTCTTAAAGGGAATGTGATATGATGCTCTTATTGGTTTATTTCCGTTACGCCCAAACCACACCTATGAATAATGAAGCTACTCCAGACCAACCCCTTTTAGATTTGCGCCAGGCGCAAGAGGCATTTATCCCGCCGGAAAATAGCAACTGCGCCGGCATCCGCCCACAAGTTACTTGCGCTTTGCGCTGATAACACTTGCGTTTCAGATCGTTAAAATAGGGCCCTAAAAGTCCAAGAACAAAACTAAATTAGAGAGAGAGAGAGGGGGGGGGGTGATGAAGATACTTCTATATCAGGTTTCTATTTTCTGTTATTCAAGGTCAGTTTGACATTGAGTTCCTCTGATTCAGCTCTTGACTCTACATGGCCATTTTCTGACCGTAACTAAATTGAATGGCAACTTTGATCATGGCCATCTAATCTTTACCTCTATCTCTCTTTCATCCTGCACTCACACACAGAGCAGACCCACACTTAAGATTTACCGTAAGCTGGATCTGATCAGGCTGTACCTGGATAATACAGAAGATACACAGAGCAGCTTACCGAGACTATCTCACCTGGACAAAGAAGGCCATTACTCTGATAATAGCCTTGCAATCACTGCAACATGAACACAGACCATGATTGCTTCGGTTTCATAAGCTGAGTGAACCGAGAGCCTTTCATAAATCACATCTACAGTATGATGTCAGACTAGAGAACAACCAATCATTCTAGTGGTGTCATTGGTGTTTAGTATAATGCAAGGGGTCTGGCTTCAACAGCAGAATGGTCAGTTACACTTTATTTCGATCAATAATCAGTAATATCAATAATATTGTTGAATATTAAATTAAATGTCCCCAACTACCAAGCCAAAAGCCAACAGTGATAAGAGACCAGGAGAGTCATATATTTAAAAAAAACTAGTTGGGAGTGTTTTTATCACAGCTTGTAAATGTTATAAATGAATGTATATTTGTATGTCTTTCAGGAGATTTATTATGGTATAACATGCCTGCACACAGTTATTTTTTGCCATTTTGGGAGGAGTAAAATCTATTAAAAAATACTTATATTTAAGTAAATGATAACTGAATTTTCATTTCTGTGTGAACCATCCCTTTAAAAAAGGAACATTTGAACATGTGAACGTGAATGACATTCAGAGCCACTGCCTGTCCCTACCGCCACACGAGAGTGATGGAGTGCTATAGGGATTGTGCCTGTGAGAGGGGAGATCTTCCCGCTCAGTTGGCTTCATAATCACTTCACTGTAAAAAGTGCTAACACAGAGAAACGAGACATGAATTTAAATCGAAGCCGTGTGCAGTCCGGCTCCACATGGACACAATGTAGCTGACAAACTCTAAGACATAGACAAAAGCAGCATTCAGCTGCACCAGCGATGATATTACAGTTTTTCTTGATTGCTTAAACACTATAACCAGGCTTTTGAACTAAAATTTCAAAACCATAATGCCATTTATCAAAAAGCACATCCTGTTCACTAAACAATAAACACTGTTCCCCCGTTTTACACATAAGTCCGATTTGTTGAACTGTCACTCTCAACAAATCTCAACAAATCCCTTCATTTCTCATTGCCTACACCATGTGGTCATTTGGAAAGAATGAGTGTTCAATATTGCTCATTCAAGTCAGCATAGCTTCAGCTCAGTTAGCACACAATTACCCAGGTGAAAACACTTAAGAGTCTATACTAAACAAACATAAATCAGAAACATCAATAGATAGATAAAAGTGCCAAATTAGTTTATTGAGTTTTGGAACAATGGATCCACTGAGAAATTAAGCAATAGGTCGAGGACTATAGCTAGTGACTCCAGTAACTGGAGTGTAATAAAGTACCAATTATACCGCAAAAGTGGCACAGAAGCGGTTCTGAAGTGGCATTTACTGTAGGTGTCTTTCACAGACTAATTAAAGCTACTTAGATTTAGTATAAAGGCATTTACACAATGATTAAAACTATGCAACTTTAATGCAAGGGGCTGAGGTGGTTCAGAATAGACATCATTTAGTCTGACTTGACATGTAGCATTGTGTCTTTACACTGAATTTTGAGCAGGCACAGAGCAGCCTGTCTGTAGTGTAAAGATGCTTATAATGCACTATAATTTGGAACTGATGGGGGACTCATTTGAAACTTTGGGGACTCATTTGGAACTTTGGGAAACTAATTTGGAACTATGGGGGACTCATTTGGAACTTTGGGAAACTAATTTGGAACTACTGGGGACTCATTTGGAACTAGAGAACTCATTTGGTACTGTTTATTTTTCATGTGAAGTGGTCTAGGCACTCACCCTTTTCCTCAGGTTGTAGGTTAACACCAGATTGCGTGAGAAGTGGCCGGCGAATGCTGCATAGAATTCCAGAACCTTCTGTAAGGCATCCCGCTTGATGATGTGAAGATCGCAGTAGGTCAGGTGCACGAACGTTGGCACAAGCCTGAGCTAAATTCACCTCTTTCCAGAACACATCCCCGAACACGTTCTCCCTTCCTGAGAGAAAAAAAGAGAGAGGGGGACTTTGAAAATGAATACCATTAGGCTTTCTAATAGTTTCAGGAGAATGTCTCGGATTCGTAAATGTAGGTGCAAATTTTCATGGATCACAGGAAACTCAATATGCACTAAAACTGGTCAGGTTGAGAATGTCATTTCAGGGGAACATTCATGCATATAAATAAGATCCACTGTAAAGTAAAACAGTAAACCTATGGTCACATTTACCATTGTGAATTTACACACATACCAGTCAATTTTAGCAGTCAAAAACACGATTTTGCAATGGGTTGAAGTACCATGAATTTGCAGTATTGAACAACAGAAAGCTGCTTGGTTGGAAAATTACTTCTTTGTGAGTTGTGCTATTTCTATCGCTGACACTAATGATGACAGACAGTGGACTTTTTTGCCCATAAACTTTTGCCTGAAATGTTGCTAACGCTGACCACAGATTAACAACACATTACACTTGTAGAGACCACCAGTGCCACAACATGTCGGATATCATTTAACAACGACAGTGGGGCTTCGACAGACTTGAGTTGGAACGTATGGTCAGGTTGCGGTGAGATTGTGGTGTTAGAGATTATGCTCAGGTCACATTCAAGGGTTTATGCCACTGAACTATGGGGAAGGATCAACCTCAGCAGCACTAGGAATCTCCATAGACAGTAAAAGAAATGGACAGAGTGATCTCATTGGAACTCCATTGAGACGATTTGAAGCCCGTTTTTGGAGATTTTTTAGCACTTCCGTCCCTGACGTGCAGACTCAAAACAGAGCTGGACGATGTAGGTGTGACGAGAGCACCCCGTCTGTCTTCTAGTGCTGTGGCATGAGAAATCTGAATCATTCCCTTCCGAAACTCGCAGAGGCGGAGAGTGTGAGTAGGAGCTGTCCATGAGCTAGGAGAAGGAGACAATTTTGTTAGGTATTCTGTTTAATTATTTTGTCATTTTGCCTCCACTTTTCCCGGATTGCGCGCAAGCTTCTCCTCCTGTCCATACGGTAATCTCTCTACTGTGCGACAGAGAGTCGCGTAGGTATGACGCAATCGTTAGCATACTTTCACTAAAACTGTTTCTACGGGGCCATAACATAAGCTACAAGGTAATGGAGCAATTTATACATTGTCGTGTTTCTTTAGAAATAAATAAAGGACAAATGGGGTCTTCAAACACCTCAGATGTAAAGTTATTCGCTGTCAAAGTGATGCCAAAATGAATGGGAGTCAACGGGAATGCTAACGCAGGTGAAGTTCTGCTACAAGATGTCAGCTCCCGCTGAGACTTCAACTTCCGGTCGATGGATTACCCCCTTGGGAATCTCAAGCACAATAGAAAGAAAGAAACGCTGATGTAGAGGTCAGTAAGCTGGGCTGAGTTGAGTGGGGACGGAGGGGGTGATTCTGGGACGCCAGAGTCACTGTTGAGCCCTCTTGAGGTGTCGTGGGCCAGTCGATGGAACACTGAGGATGGAAGATGCCCACTTGAAGACCCTAGAGATGTCCCCTACTCAGCTCAATCCAGACAGTTGTCATTGTGTGTGCTGACGTGCCAGGAAATATACTTCAGCCATTAACACCAGACAGAAGGAGATTCACATCACCAATGTGATGACCTAGGACGGCGAAAACAAATAAAACGTTGCGCATTTCTAAGCTTGTAAAGTGGATAACTATATTGTATGTCGAGTCGAAGTGCTCCCAAGCACTTGCTGTGGTATTTCGCCATATATTATAGTTATCCACTTTACACGCTTAGAAAAGCGCAACGTTTTATTTTGTGTCACCGTCCTAGGTCGAGTTACACTACTCGAGTAACTGTATTTAAATAGGGAAAATGTGGAGGTGTTTGGTCGCTTCTCTGGTTGGCCCATATTGAATGAACTGGGCTAGTTAAGTGCTATCAAAGTGTCTCGCATGCCAGAGCGATTGAGTGCATGCACTGAGACAACAGAGGTATGCATCAACTCGTCTTACTTAAGGGAATAACATAGTTTAATATGAAAAAAAAATGGTGGAGTATCCCTTTAACTCTTTAAAATACATCCACGCTTCACACTGAAGCAGATCTCATCCCCACAGACGCCTCTGCTTTGTTTCTAACCCTGCAATGAGCAGGTTTACACCTCCAGTGAAATGACACACTCTGCTAGACACCCGCTGTCCCGCAGGAGCTGCAGTGCAAATATTTATCTCAGCATAATACTGGACACCAGATCTTTCCCTGCTGTGCAGAGAGGTTCTCATGCTGCCTTAAGAAATAATAATAGTGATCCTTGCCTTACCAAATACCTCTAATAAGCTTATGCTTGACCTTATTTATCTTCCTAACCCGTTCAAAAACTGACACAATGCATTTTGCATTCCTGGGTCAGTTTTGACCGGGTAGAATGTGACCTTTTAAAAACAGTCATAACTTAATTTTTTTTAAGCTAAAACCATGTTGGATCTCATCAACAACTTCTCATCAATGAATTTAATGTGCTGATATTTAAGTCACACTTCATATTACGGGTCTTTAACTACTATTTACTTAAAAAAATATGGTTAGTACAATGTATTATTGTGTTGTTTTATTGCAAAACACTTGTGTTGTTATTAAGGTGGAAATGGGTCAGGTTAGGACAGGTGTGGTGGTATGGGTTGATTCTAGGGTTGGCTAAGGTCAACAGTGTAATTATAGATAGAGTTAAATAAGTTAATTACAGCTGTAATTACATGCAGGTAGTACAAGGTAAAAACAATGTAGTATACAATAAATGTAGGATGTTACTGTGTAATTACCATGTTATTACTACATTAACCTTTTTATAAATTAAATAGTTCTCTTTTTGTCAAACTAGTTGGTCTGTGAAATATTGCTCAGGTGTAATTTTTTTAAAAATTTTCATCCGCTGTTGATAACAAATGAACAAGATTTCACTCAATCCTGTCAGACTACACTTACACAATCAGTCTATAGACATGAGATTAACTGAAACTCATGAAGCAGAACCCAAGAGAGATATTCACCTGGAAGAATAAGGAGTACTTTTAGAGATAGCGAGACCACTTCAGCCATCTGAGAGAGCAGCCCTGGCTAGAGTACAGCTGAACAATACACTAAACCAGTATGAACAATACTAGAAGAAGGCAAATCACTTGAATATTCAAAGATTCATTTAAATAGTACGCACATTAGCATCTTAAAATTTGGTATTCCAGAAAAATCGCACACGTCACACTTGTTTCCTATTGTAGAATTGAAAAGGGAAGTGTTCATCTCATCTGAAAAGGACTTCAGGGATATCCAGATTTTGAGATACTGTATGATTAAAACAATGGAACTCCATCTTATTCAGGTGGAGACTGGAACTAATCTTCCAGGTTCAGTAAACAGTACTTCTGTTCGAACTTCTGTCGATATGCACAGAACACTATGCTAAAATACTGTGAAAACAGCAATATTTACATTATCATGTCATATCATGTAAACACATTATTTTATAAGGAGTCTGTTTAAGCAAAACTCATCACATGACATGTTGATATTTGCCCATTACCCTGATTCCTGAATCCAGGAAATCACATTGTAGGATTTTTAAAGAATTTATTTGTAAATTATGGTGGAAAATAAGTATTTGGTCAATAACAAAAGTTCAACTCTATACTTTGTAAAATAACCTTTGTTGGCAATGACAGAGGTCAAACGTTTCCTGTAAGTCTTCACCAGGTTTGCACACACTGTAACGGGTATTTTGGCCCATTCCTCCATGCAGATCTCCTCTAGAGCAGTGATGTTTCGGGGCTGTCGCTGGGCAACACGGACTTTCAACTCCCTCCACAAATTTTCTATGGGGTTGAGGTCTGGAGACTGGCTAGGCCACTCCAGGACCTTGAAATGCTTTTTACGGAGCCACTCCTTCGTTGCCCGGGCGGTGTGTTTGGGATCATTGTCATGCTGGAAGATCCAGCCACGTTTCATCTTCAAGGCTCTCACTGATGGAAGGAGGTTTTGGCTTAAAATCTCACGATACATGGCCCCGTTCATTCTTCCTTCAACACGGATCAGTTTTCCTGTCCCCTTTGCAGAAAAACAGCCATAAAGCATGATGTTTCCTCCCCATGCTTCACAGTAGGTATGGTGTTCTTGAGATGCAACTCTGCATTCTTCTTCCTCCAAACACGATGAGTTGAGTTTTTACCAAAAAGTTCTATTTTGGTTTCATCTGACCACATGATATTCTCCCAATCCTCTTCTGGATCCTCCATATGCTCTCTGGCAAACTTCAGATGGGCCTGGACATGTACTGGCTTATGCAGGGGGACACGCCTGGCACTGCAGAATTTGAGTCCCTCTCGGTGTAGTGTGTTACTTATGGTAGCCTTTGTTACTTTGGTCCCAGCTCTCTGCAGGTCATTCATCAGGTCCCTTTGTGTAGTTCAGGGATTTTTGCTCACCGTTCTCATGATCATTTTGACCCACGGGATGAGATCTTGCGTGGAACCCCAGAACGAGGGAGATTATCAGTGGTCTTGAATGTCTTTCATTTTCTTACAATTGCTCCCACAGTTGCTTTTTTCACACCAAGCTGCTTGCCTATTGTAGATTCACTCTTCCCAGCCTGGTCCAGGGCTACAATTTTCTTTCTGGTGTCCTTCGACAGCTCTTTGGTCTTGGCCATGGTTGAGTTTGGAGTGTTACTGTTTGAGGCTGTGGACAGGTGTCTTTTATACAGATAACTGATTCAAACAGGTGGCAATAATACAGGTAACGAGTGGAGGACAGACAGTTACAGGTCTGTGAGAGCCAGAAATCTTGCTGGTTTGTGGGTGACCAAATACTTATTTTCCACCATAATTTACAAATAAATTCTTTACAAATCCTACAATGTGATTTCCTGGATTTTTTTCTCATTTTGTCTCTCATAGTTGAAGTGTACCTATGATGAAAATTACAGACCTCTCTCATTATTCTAAGTAGGAGAACTTACACAATCAGTGGCTGACTAAATACTTTTTGGCCCCACTGTAAATTCATTAATTGTACCAATATATATATAAATACATTTCATTGGTTAAATTTGGTAGAAATAGCTCTTTAAGCTAACAATTGTAAGTTACAACAATTACTTGCATTTCTACATTTTGGTAGAAATGTACTTGCATTTGACCTTTCACAGTAACAATCTGGGGTGCGTTTCTCAAAAGAATCATTAGCCAGCTATGGTTGCAAGTTCTGTCATTATCAGCATAGTTCAACGAGTTGCTGTTTGCTGAAAACATAGTTCAAATGAACATTCGCAAACAGCAATGCAGAGTTGTGTGTTTGGAACGAGGTGAGTGGCATCCTTTAGCGTCAATATGAGACGCAGACCCTAACCAAAACTAACTCAACTACAGCTAAGCAAATACCTTCTGAGAGCAACAACATCAAACTAAGAGCACAATGCCAAAACCGTCAAAAACAGAGACCAAGCAGCAGGTAGATTTGGCAATGGAGGAGGAGTACGTTTAGCCTAAGTCGAAGTCATTGGGCTAATGGATCAACAAAAGGATATGTTCAAGGAACTACTTCAGCAACAACAGGAGATTTTTAAAGGATTTATAAAAATGACGATGGAAGCTACAAACACCCGCATGGATGCAATATTACGGGACATTCAAGATCTCAAAACAAGCTTACAGTTCACGCAAGGTGAGGTGGACAATCTGAAGGAAGAGAATGCAAAACTAACTGAACGCAACAGACACATTGCAATCTGACGTTTATAAAGTTTGCGACAGTATGCTCATCATCAACAATAAAATTGAGTACCTGGAAGGGCAGAGCCGCAGAAGCAACTTGGTCTTTGAGGGAGTAAAGGAATTGCCGGGGGAGACGTGGGCCGACGCGGAGGAAATAGTGAAACAACTGTTGACGGAGAAGCTCCAGCTGCAGCACACGGTGGAGGTGGAAAGGGCCTACCGCGTGGGGAAACCGGACGGCGGAAGGGACCGGCCGAGACCCATTATCGTCAAGCTTCTGCGTTGGAAGGATCGAGAAAACTATTTTGCTGCACGCAAAGCGCCTCAAAGGATCAAACATTTTTATAAACGAGGATTATACGGACTTAGTTAAGAAGAAGCGAAAGAATTGATGCCAGAGTTGAGAGCCGCAAGAGATAGGGGCGATATTGCTTTCCTGCGTTACGACAAACTAATAGTTCATCGGTGCACCACCAGCACACCAAACCAAGTTTAAAAATCAGGATAATCTGCATAATTCTGGTATGTTGAAACATTTCTTTTCATATGGCCTCCAACAAGATTTCTAAAGCAATTTCTGATTTTGAACTCTCATTAAGGAAAAATACTGAATTAAATGGTCTGGATATTGCATACTCACAATATGATTTACAAAGTACTGAGATTGACATTGATCCTGAAAATAATTTCGGTAACACTTTACAATACTTGTGCACTAATAAGCATTAATTCATGCTTAACTAATGCACAGATAATACTGAATTAATGTGTTACTTATGATTATCTAAGCTATTCATTAATGATTACCACATTAGGAACTAATTAAGAGTCTGTAAGGTTAATGTATTAGTTCATACATGAATTGTTATTAATTAAATATGTAATTGTGGATTAATTCCATAATAACTAATTTTTTTAACTAATAGTGTTAATTAATATGTTAATTACCAGAATGAGCCAAAGCCTTGTATTTCAACTTCCAGATAATATGACAGGTACACTAATATGCATTAATACATGATTAATTAATTAATTGTTAATGCAAATTCATGTGCAAATTACTACAATTACTAAATGACTAGTTAATAATGATGTGCCTCAACAAGTAAAGTCATAACATAATGATACCTTTGCAAATCATTAGCTAATGATTAATTAAGGCAGACAACTGGAAGTTGAAGTGCATAGCTTTGACTAATTGTGATAATTAACACATTAATTTACACTATTAGTTAATAAAATAAGTTATTAAGGAATTAATACACAATGACACAGTGAATTAATAGCAATTCATGTATTACTTGATGTATTAATCATATAGACTCTTTATTAGTTGCTGATACAGTGATCATTAATTAATGGTTTAGTTTTAGGTTTACCCATTGACTGTAAGGTTATAATTTAGGTTATGAGTTTATAAGTCAGAACAGAAGAAATAAGCATGGTGGGGGTGTAGCTATGTTTGTAGATTTAAATTATGGTTTTAAAATGATTGAAAATATGACTATGGTGGTGGATGATTTACTAGAATGTCTAACTATTGAAATTGTAAGAACAAAAAAGAAAAATATTATTGTAAGTTGTATTTACAGAACACCGGGGTTCTAATATGTGTTTAATAATTGGTTAGAGGAACATTTTTCAAACTTAAATCAGAAACTTATGTTTGTTGGAGGTGATCTTAACATCGATCTGCTAAACCCAAATAAACATAAAAAGACTGACGAATTTATTAATACTCTATTTAGTATAGGTTTGTTTCCTCTAATAACTAAACCGAGTAGGATTACAAACCATAGTGCTACTTTAATAGATAATATTTTTTCCAATGAACTACAAAGTAATACAGTCAGTGGACTAATGATAAATGATATCAGTGATCATCTTCCAGTTTTTGTATTACATAAAAATGCTTATCAAAAAAATGAAGAGGAAGCTATGTATTTGTCTAGAAGGGTAAAAACAGAGAAAACTATTGAAGCATTTAGAAAGGAACTATTAACGCAAGATTGGAGTATTATATACAGAGAGAATGACACTAATAAGGCATATGATGAGTTTGTGCAAGTATTTCAAAAAGTATATGATAAAAATTGTCCAATAAAAAAATATTGTAAAAGCAGAAAGGGCATAGAAATCCCATGGATGACAAAAGGATTGCTGAATGCATGCAAGAAAAAAATTCACTTTACACATTTTTTTTAAAGTATAGAACAAAAGAAGCTGAAGTTAAATATAAGAAATATAAAAACAAATTGACAGGTATCATTAGAAAATGTAAACAGAATTATTACAATAAATTGTTAGATAGTAATACGAATAATATTAAAGGTATATGGAACATTTTAAATAGTTTAATCACAAATAAATCTAGAGTGAACAATTATCCACAATATTTTAGAGAAGAGGATAACATTATAAAAAATAAGAACACAATAGTCAACAAATTTAATAAATTCTTTGTAGATGTTGGCCCGAATCTTGCTGCAAAAATTGCAAATGTTGAGTCCTATAATTGTGAGCTAATTGACACAAATCCAAAGACATTGTTTCTTAATCCTGTGGAGGAAAATGAGATACTGGACATTGTTAGAAGGTGTAAAAATAAAACCTCGACAGACCACTGTGATTTGGATATGAAGACCTTAAAATGTGTTATTGAAAGTATCTGTAAGCCGTTAACATACATTTGTAACTTGTTGTTGCAAACTGGCCAATTTCCTGAGAGTATGAAAGTAGCAAAAGTGATTCCGCTGTTTAAGGCAGGAGATAAGCATCTCTTTACTAACTACAGGCCTGTTTCCCTTTTATCACAATTTTCAAAAATTTTAGAGAAGGTTTTTAATTCTAGACTTGAAAACTTTATTAAAAGAAATCATTTACTCTCAGACAATCAGTTTGGTTTTAGGAAAAATTGTTCAACTTCACATGCACTTTTTGACGTAATTGATGAAATAACGAATGCGGTTGATAACAAGAAATATGTAATAGGGTTATTTATTGACCTAAGTAAAGCATTTGACACAATAAATTATGACATATTGATTAATAAATTGGAAAAGTATGGGATTAGAGGGGTAGCATTACAGTGGGTTACCAGTTATTTAAAAAATAGAAAACAATGTGTGACAATAGGAGATCATCAGTCGAGTTGTCAAGAAATTGTGTGTGGCTTACCTCAAGGTTCCATTCTGGGTCCAAAATTATTTAATATGTATATAAATGATTTTTTGTAAAACATAAAAAATTCTAAGATTTACCTTGTTTGCAGACGATACAAATATTTTTGCATCGGGTGATGATTTACAACAACTGTGTCAAATTGTTACCTTGGAACTCAAACGTGTTAATACGTGGTTTAAACAAATTAAATTATCACTAAATTTGAGTAAAAGTAAAATGATGATATTTGGCAACAGTAATACCAATGCTCAGGAAGCAATCCAAATAGAGGGTGTTGTTATAGAGCGGGTGCATGAAATCAAATTTCTGGGAGTTATTATAGATGATAGAATTACTTGGAACTCTCATATTAAATATATTATTACTAAAATATCAAGATGCATTTCTGTAATTTCAAAAGTAAAGCATATTTTAAATATTAAAGCACTGCATACTTTATATTGTTCCTTGATCTTGCCTTATTTATATTATTGTTCTATGATATGGGGTAGCACTTATAAATGCACATTAAGACCAATTATACTGTTGCAAAAAAGTGTTGTTCGATTAATCCATAAAGTTGGGTTTTTGGACCACACAAACTCACTATTTTTAAAATCAAAGATCATGAAGTTTTATGACATTGTTGAGTTCCAATCAGTACAGATGTTATACAAAGCAAGGCATAAATTGTTACCAAGCCAAATACAAAAAAAGTTCCAAGAACGTACTGGTTGTTATGAATTACGTGATGAATTTAACTTTAGGACGCAGAAACATTGTACAACTTTGAAAAGTTTTAGCCTTACAGTCAATGGGGTACAATTATGGAATAATTTGGAGACAGTGATAAAACTAAGTTCTAACATCAATCTTTTTAAATACAAATATAAACAAAAGATCTTTGTAAAGTATAGAGAAGAAGAAATGTTTTGTCATTACTTTTTCCATGATTCTGGTTGTTGCTTTGTTGTTTAATCAGGACCAGATACTTGTTGTCTCTTTGTTGTTGTTTTGTTGTTGTTTTGTACTTGTTCCCTTGAACGAATGTGAAATAAGAAATTGTCTTGTATAAAATTTGAGGGGGGGGGGCACTAATAAGCTCTTTTGCTTCAGCTCTCTCCTTTTGAGCAGAATGGTTACTGCTCAAATAAATAAATAAATAAAATAAAATAAAACGACAGATCTTGAGCTGAGGTTAGAAGCAGAGTTTCTTTCTTGCATTCGTGAGCAAAATAAGCAGGCTGACATTCAGTACAATCTGTATCTTTTATTTAGAATACATAATGTCATTTAAGTCTTTTAGTTTGTCAAGAGATTTAAAGTGTTGTTTTTGTATGTGCGCGTGATTGAACGTGCTCTAGCGTGTAAGAATGAGCCTATCATTAAGTCTGGAAATAAAGCAAAATAACTGAGAAAAATGAGAAATAGTCCTCAAATACCATGTTCGTAATTTATAGCAAAACATCTAGAATTAATTAGATCTCAGATGGATTCATTAAAAGTAGCTATTACTCGTTTTATGACCATTTTGGGAAACAGTTGTGACTTGCTAGTTTATTTCTTCAACTTACTATGGTAGTTAGGCAGTGAGTTACAGCGTTGTATGGTAAACTCACCCCAGTTTGATTTATTTAGGAACCGTATGAAACAGAGGAATGAAACAGTGCAACTGACCAAAATTGGCATGAAACAATTGGAAAACACAGATTTAATCTGTTTACTTTGCGTGAGAAATATTATACTCACCCAAAATAGCAACGACTTCATCGTCCTGGATGACCTCCAGAGACCCTGACACCACAAAGCAAAGGCTGTCGACGCTTTCGCCGGCGTGGTAGATGAGGTCTCCCGGGCGCAGTGGATGGTCTGAAACTCCATGGCGAGGGCTCGCAGACAGCCGTCGCTGGCCAGACGGAAAGCCGGGTGTTCTTTTGAACACCTTCCGGTTGAGATGAACGCAGATGTCTGCTCGCATGTCTTTGGGGCAAATCTGCAACACCTGCAGAGAAAAACAATACACATCTTCTGCTTCGAGATCCCACACATGAACATTAGTGTTATGCTAAAACAAAAACTGGAGGTTGTCCAAGCCTTTCACTAATAATTCATGAGATTTTGAGAAGCTGTTCAAAGCCTTACGTAACACGTAAGTTAGACTGTGATCTTAAACATTAGAGGGCCATTATTCACACATGCTACGGATGTTATGGCAAAGTCAGAACAAATGACTTTAAAAATGAATGAAGAAAATAAGCTCCCTGGATATAGATCGAGATCTTCTGTCTGCCAGACTCTGTGCCAAGTACCTTATCAGTGTCAATTCCTCTGGACATGGACCATGTGGACACTATATAGTCCATGACCCTCTCACTAAGGCCCTTAGGAACCTGGTAGAGCTTCAGGAAGTCTCTCACGCTGTTCAACATCTCGTGGTAGCGGTTGGTGTTGGCATACATTTGCTGGAAGATGGTGGTTACATTACCAAAGATGGTGGCGTAGAGGAGAGCTGAAAGAAAGAGACACTGGGTTAACCGGACTCTGACCCTGAAACTGAACAAAGAGAAAGCTATAAATAAAGTAGTTTGGTAGATGCTCTTTAGTTTGAGGAGTCTGAGTCTTAAGTTTCATTTGAAAGATTGAATCTGTGTTTAAGAGAGGTTGAAGTGAACTTCTTACCCTTAAAAATTGTTTAGAGAACCTTTCAAATTTCCCCTTATTGAGGACAGTATAATGCTTGGTTGAAGCAAAAATCAAAGGTCAGGTGGACATGTAAGTTATTCGACACAACACTATCCATCTTTTCTTACTGTGATGGACTACTGAACAGCTTTTTTGCCATCAAATGAATGCTCAAGACATTTCAGAGTGTAGCCATTAAATGTCCTATCGGTAAGCCCCTCCACTCAAAGGCAGATGAGCCAACGGCAGTTGAGTATCAGCACCATAGAGAAACATGGGAAGATCCGAAGCTCTCATCGGTTTGATGGTGTTTATGCTACAAAAGATGGCAGAACGATGCGCCTGGGGAACTTGTAACAGTGATTCCAGGTATCCTGAGTGGATGGGCAGTGGAATTTGTTTTATTCCATTCCCTAAACCCTAATCAGACAGAGCAAAGTGTCTGCTTTGGATATAGCTGTGTATTAATCCAACGCAGTCTCATCCCAATTCGTCATATAACTGACGTTTTGGGACAATTCGTCAATATACGACTTTTTAGGGCCCCCTTAAACGTCAGTAGATGACGTTATGGGATCCTAACTCTACCCCAGACCTAAACCTAACCCTAAACCCAACTCGTCACCTAACTGACGTTAAAGGTACAGCGTCAGTTGTATGACGACCCGGGATCGTCATCTACCGACGTTTAAGGGGGCCTTAAAACGTCGTATATTGACGAATGGTCAGAAACATCCCAAAACGTCAGTTATATGACGAATTGGGGATGAGAATGTGTTGATTAATCCCATGATGTTGGTGCAATAACTTGGTTCCCTAAAGATTTAACCCCAATCCCAATAAAGACGAAAACTTTCATTTTCTGGTTCTCACACTTACAATTAAAGTTAGTGAGTCCATGCTAACATACAAACCTAAATAGCTAACTGTTCATACGTCATGTACAGATTGGCCTACAATTCAGTGCCTCTCCATATTAAACTGGATAAATGTAAATACAGCTATGGAAAAATTAAGAGACCACTGCCAAATCAGCAGTTGCTCTGGATTTATTATTTATAATATAAATAATAAATCCAGAGCAACTGCTGATTTGGCAGTGGTCTCTTAATTTTTTCCATAGCTGTATTTTTTTATTAAAGTCTTTCCCTGCGCTCCATGAACAGTGTTGATCCTGGATGTTGTTCATATGCGATCGTGACGACCGTAACATGAGGCGTTTCCCGCTTGCATTGTGATCTGTAAACAATGGCTTTCAAATTAATCACATGAATGCTTCTCGACGAGAGGTTGTCCTTCTGTGTCCAAAATTGATCAAAAACATCTTGAGGCAAGGTGTCACTGAATGACAGTAAGCAACTCTGTTTGTTTGTCTGAGATAGCAACAGTAACTAAGGGGCGGGAGCTTACCGATGATGTGCAAACTGAAGTCTCTTGTAGAGTGTGTGATCTCCACGAATGCCTATTAATGAAGAACGTCTCAAATCTGCCAGTTAGGTTGTAATATCGTTTATGTGGGCAGTTGACATCAAGCCTACACATCTTGGTCAAGGACACAAAGCAAGGTTGTGATCTCAGTAACCAGACACTTGCTTGCTCTGCAACCAACTGAACCTTTGACACTAAGGATCGCGACTGCTGCTGATGTCGTCTTCAGGTCCATTAGTATGTCATATAGGCAACAGTATTGATCACAGTGCTGATTGAAACCAGGGCCCGCGTTCATAAAGAATCTTAACGCAAAGAGTCGCTCCTAGTGAAAAAATTATTTAATTATTTTTAGGAGCTTATTTTGTCACAAAATTAATACATTTTTAAAATTAAAGAAAAAATCCTAGTAAAGAAAAAAGTCACTCAGAAAGTCTCTTAACCCTTAAAAGAGGTCTTAAGGTCAAAGTCGTTAGAAGTAAGGACGGGGACTTTTAAAGGGATAGTTCACTTTGAAATTAATTTTTGATATGTTTTAGTTTACCTCAAGGGCATCCAAGATGTAGGTGTCTTTGTTTCCACAGTATTTTCAATTTTGATATTTTTAGGTCAAACCGTTCTTGTCTGTCAGTCATTAGTCTCGCGTAGCCAGACCTCCAGACTGGCGGTTGAAGGTCTGGAATTCATAGCACCTTTCTTTGGCCTAGGCCCGCCCATAAGGCCGTTTGACCGACATGTCAAACAACCAATTACAGTTCGTTTCGTTCAGCGTCAAGTTTCGAGGGCGTGGAAATGTCCCCACAACAACAGACCGGCGTGCAACAAGTCAGTCAGCATAGAAAATCAAAGATGGAGAAGAAAACAAGCAGTTCCGCACAACAAGGCGCACTTAAAAGCCTTTAATTTTCTCAAAAAACGACAGTGTGCCTTATAATCCGGAGTGCCTTATATATGGATCAGGGGCCGTATTCACAAAGAATTTTAAGGCTAAAAGTAGCTTCTAACTGGCAAATTTAGGAGCAACTCCTAAAAATAATGGGTGTGTCACTCCTAAATTTAGGACTCCTAATTTTTTTCACTAAGAGTAATTTACGAAGCATTTTAGCCCTAAAAGTAGCACCTAAGTCTGGGACAGCTTAAAAGAAGTCAAGGGGAATCCTAACTCACTAAGACCAATTCCCAGAGGATTGTAGCGCATACCTAGCCTGGTTCAACCAGACTCTAGTACATTTCATTTGCACATAGAGTCTGGCCCCTCTCAATTGAGAAACGTTTCCTTCCTTGTAGGCGGGTTCACCGTTAAAATTCAAATCTATTGGATCTGCCCAGAGTCACTCAGGATCTGCCATAGCCAATCGCTAACGTGTGGTCGTGAGTGACGTATGTCATGCGCCGAAATGGTTGGAAACAACAAGTCCGAATGATCAGAGGATTATGTTTACAATAGGATTTCAGTCAATGAGAGCTGCAGGTTTTGTTAATGTAGGAACAATTATTATAATTCGAAATGTATATTTGACACAAAGGACAGTGATATATTCATTCAACGGTGGAAGCTGTGTCTAATTATTACAAATACGCCACTGTGGTCGTTTTCTGATCTGCCGCAAATGCTGTAGCAGCTAGCTGTTACAGTGAATGATCAGTCTGTCTCTTTCTGCAGATGTGTAATAAACAACAATTTTTCATATTACGTCTTATTGTTTCTTAATTACCTTAATTATGGTCTTCAAAGTATGTGTTTGTACATTTTTATGTGGCATTTAGTTTTTTTATTAAAACAAATGAACCATTGCCATCTAAAACTGAAAATCAAATATCTTCAAAGTATGGGTTTTCACATTTTTATTTATGACAATTATTTTTAAAAAATCACAACCAATTTGTAGAGTTGGGGTACTCGAACTCGGACTAGAGACTAAAGATTCGGACTCAAAGTCCAATTTTTAATGAACTCGGACTTGTCACGCACTCGGATGAATTTGTACTCGGACTTGGCACGGACTTCGGACATTTTAGACTTGGAAAAATGTCCGAGTCCAGTCAAGTCCGGGCACTGGAGGACACATTATTCAAAAACGAAAAGAAACTACTTGTGTTGTGTCCGCTCCGTTAAGCATTGTAGCCAATCACAGACATATATAAGCGCATGAACGCAGTGAGCAAATCAGAGGCATTTTAGAGTCAACTTGCAGAGAATTCGCTCAAAATGTATGTTCAGAATCAGCACGAGCTTTATCCTTTTGCAAATCCCCTCAAACAAAGTCTAGACGCGATATAAATGACAGATTCACTGTGCAGTGCGGATAACTTCAGTGTTTATGACAAGAGTTTTAGGGAGAGTGCAGAACGCGGTAAGTGATGGCTTAATGGGAGCGCTATTGACAATCTAAATAATAATTTTGTTTTTCGTGCTTCTAGAGCACCAGTGGTTACGTTCACAATGTAAATCAAAAACAGTCATAAATGCATTTAAATGTGGGAGTGAATCCGCTAAATTTTAGTCCTGTGAGTCATGAAATTGCGACGATTGACAGTAGCCATAGCAACATGAGAACGTGATAAACATAGCAACAGTTTGGCGACTAATAATTGTATGATTTTTGTTACATTTACACTTTAGTCATAAGTTTACATACACCTTTCAGAATCTTTCAGAATGTTTTTTTCTTTTCTTTTTTATTAATAGGAAGGATCATAAAAACATTGTTTCTATTCAGTAGCCTACTGCACTGAAAAAGCTTTTTTCACATAACAGATGTTTAATGGCCTAGTCCACAAGACAAAATACAAGACAAATTACTTGATTTTAATATTGTGTGTCATTACCTGAATGACCCACAACTGTTTTTTTTTTGTTTGTTTGTTTTTTTTGTAATGGTTGTTCATGAGGATCCTCCAGCTCCTGCACATTCTTTGCTTTTCCAGCATCTTCTGCATATTTGACTCCTTACTAGCAGTGACAGTAAGATCCATCTTTTCGCACTGGTGACAAGTGAGGGACTCATACACAAACATTACAAACCCTGCAAATATTTAGTGATGTTCAAGAAGGAAGCATCCGTTAAGGATGGAACTGGATGTAAATTGGTGTAAATTGTTAAAAAAATAATTAATTAATTTAGTCCTGCCCTTCAGAGGCTAAAAAAGATATTAGCATGTAAAACAAAATAATAAAAATGTAAACATCACCATCATCTTGCTCAAAATTATACCCCTGGCACTTAATGCGTCGTGTTGCATTCTTGAGCATTACCTTGCAAATACCTTTTTCTCTTTGCTCCTCAATATATTTTTCACTGTGTGAGAACATGTGGAGTGAGAGCGGAATGGCTTGTGGACGTAGCAACAGTAACTAAGAGGGACGGGTCTTTGTAAAAAGTCAATTTCAAATCATTTAAATCTTTGTGGACTCGGCCGGACTCGACTCGGACTCGGATGTTAAGGACTCGGACTCAAGTCCAACTCGGCCCTCTTTGGACTCGGACTTGGACTCGGACTCAATTGTTAAGGACTTGGACTCGAACTCGGACTCGACTAAGGTGGACTCGAACCCCAACTCTACCAATTTGTATGATTTAACGTTACAACATGTAAAACTGACACACCAACCTCCTGCACAAGTACACAAAGGGGCTCAAAATGTTCTATTCATCACAAGAATCCGTTAATTTACAGTTGGGAATATGAGCGACTGACATGACTCCTGAGCGGATCTTCAACAACAGTTTAGCAGTCAGGACTCGGGGCTTCCGAACACCGCAAACACCAGGCTAAACCATCCGTCCAAAATGTCACAGTCATCGTGCATGAGCTGCCCAGCACAAACTTCCAATCTTTCTGCCTCCTTCACGTAGTCCTCCATTGTGCAACAAGAGGTGAGACGATAACAATCCGGCTTTAAATTCTGTATTTTCGGCAGTTTCTTTTCCAACAACGGACTGAATAGCTTTTCTCACGTCTTTCTCCGCTGCCATTACTGAACTCAAACTGACACGCTACATCAACGTCATCGTTCTCAGCCACTCTCTCTATTCGCTGATTGATCCTAAAAAATTGATTTCTGGAAACCTAAGGATATGGAGCGGTCCCAGACGTAGTACTGAAGTAAAATGAAATTGAGCGGAAGTGTGTAGGAGGGCGCAGCCAGGCTAGCGCATACCAGCGCCTCTCGCAGTCGTGCGGGGTCCGCGAAACAAGCGAATACTGCATTCATCTGCAAACAAATCCTCTCCCATGTCTCACGCTTAGTTTTGCTTGATATCCCAGTGTCGAATTTCACTTTTATTTCTTATTTTCTGTTTATTTCTTTATTTTTTCTAGCACCAACTGGGCCAGCAGCAGTAACTGATCCTGCGTCCAGTTGAGCTTTCTTTTCCATTTTGGCGAGTTCATAATCCACCGTCATTCAACTATTACTTTCAATAGGAGCAACATGTCCTTGCTTTAAGTTGTCTATTTTGGCTAATAGGATGTCAATTAACCAAGCTAGTGTTAATACAAGTGTCGTTTTTTTCATTATTAGGCAAGTGGAGGGTTAGTTAAGGTATTAGGCACCATTCACATATAGCGCTTAAAACGCAAGGCGCGCCACATTCTCCTTTTTCCAAGGCGCTCGGGGGTTACGCTCTGGTTGGTTCTTGTCACTTGACCTATGGTGCACTCCATACGGACGCGCTTGGAAAAACAGGCACCTACATTTAAAATAATGAACTTGAGCACGCAAAGGACGCGATATGTGAACACTGCAGGCCCTTAGGTTACCTTGAATAATTTCATTCATGACTTTTCTCTCTCAGCCTTTTTAGAATTAGACTTCACTGGGGCCTGCACAAACATGTCATTATATAGCCTATGCATTTCAATGACATTACTTTTTTCTTATTATTATTTTGTGTATGACACAGACATATTTAGATGTCGTAATTCCATGATTTGTTGCTGTGTTATGTTCCGCATGATGGCCCTGTCATCTAACAACCAATCACCGTGATCATTGCGAGGAAGCTCGTGCATGAGAATTGACGTCATCCGGTAGCAACGAAGACTCAGCTCTTTAGTTTAGGAGTTGTCATTTTTCCTTACTAAGAGTCAGGTCTGAAACCCATTGTGAATAACTTTTAAGGGAAAACTCCTAGCTAAAATATTTTAGTGAGATTTAGGAGTACTCCTAGTGGTAAGATGAAATTATTTGTGAATACGGCCCCAGTTGGTTAACAATGCTCCGCGTTATTAAATTCGCCCAGCGAACCCCAAAAATTAATTTCAAAGTGAACTATCCCTTTAAGCTAAGATTCCTACATAAAAGTTTTTAAGATAAATTACGATTTTTCTGAGAGGATTCTTTATGAATATGGGCCCAGGTGAAGATGAAATGATCAGCCTCAGCATGTCCAGCTGTCCAGCGATGGAGCAATGCACATGTGCTGGAAAAGATGTACACAAAAGTCTTACATTTAGAGGGAAGAATCATCTAGGTAGAGCCACTGGCTCACGATAGACAGTGTTATTCAATAAAAAAAAATAATAAAAAAAATGGTTAGCCTTTGCCTGCATCACACAACTGGTCTTAATGGCCAAGCCATGTTGTTCTTGAATATCGTCACTGCAGACAAACACAGTTTCTGAGACCTCCTGTCTCGCTCTATCAGCATTACGGCTACTCTACAGCCCGGCTTCATTGGATCAGTTACATTTCAGGCAATCAGCTCCACGGTCAGCGCTTCTTCACCGGCCCGTCACCCTCTGTCGTCCTCCAACAGCTCCCTGCTCCCCAGAGGTCATATTAATCAATCCCGGCTCTGCATGTGCAGAATGATTACCACCATACGGATCTGGTGAAGTGGAAGATCCCAGTGGGATTTCAGGCAGTGGATATTATTAGTGACGGGAGTCTACACTGTTCAACGGTACAAATGAGTGTACAGATCTTGCTTTACTGTCACATGTAAAGAGAGCGATCATAATGCAAAAATACTCAAAATGAGATTGTTATTTAAGGGGACACAACATTTTAGTGGTTTACGGTTGCTATGTAAGGTCAAATCCTGCTACTATAACCTTACATATTGCTTGGATTCATTTACAATAACAAAAGAATATGAAATATATTGTAATTTAAAAGTGTAATAGAAATAAAACTTATACACATAAATTCTGAGTAATTTGCATGTAAATCGAACCTCTCCTCCAGATTCCGCAACAGTTGTATCATGTAATCATGTTCATGAATCCTATAACTGTGAGATATGGCGTGCAGAAAGAGTGTGGCTGTGTGTGGACACTGATCAGGCCTGTCAGTGGGACAATAGACGTGTTCGTCACACAGTCTAAAAGAGGACACACACTAATACAGCAGTGATGACAGCACACACACACACAGATCAAAGCCTGAATGAATTTAGAGATCCGTGGGGACCATATCTTTACTTTGTTATACTTAAGTACATTTTATTTTGGGAAACTTTTACTTCAAGTCAGCTTTATTTATACAGTGCTTTTACAGCACAGAGTGTTTCAAAGCAGCTTTACAGAGATAACAATAGAATAATGGACAAAGTTTGTTTGCAGAAGAAAATAGCGTCACAGTTCAGCTTGAGTAAGTCCAGGGATGTTTCATTTTAGTTGTAAAAAACGTTATTAATTTAGTTCATTTATACGTTATATTGTGGAGAAATCCGAGATGTCATCGTCCAGCTCAGCTCAGTTCTCATATAATGGTGTCGATGCAGGAGATCAATAATATTGATGAATATAAAGTGTCTCCAACTAAGCAAGACAACAGCCAGAGGCGACATTGGCAGGAACCCAAACTCCATCAGTGTCAGAATGGAGAAATAAACCTCGGGAGAAACCAGACTCAGTCGCTCAGTTCTCCTCTGGCCAACGAACACACAGTGTGTGATTATGATTCAGGAGCATTACAGGACAGATGTCAGATTGGATCAGAACATCAGAATATTATCCAGTTCATCTGGTTGAAGAGCCGGTATGATTTCACTACATTTCAAATCATGACGTCTTTCATTTTTATCCACTACATTTCATAAAACAATCACATCATCAGCCGCATTTGTGAGATGATTCTCTCCAATGAGCTTGTTGAACTGGTTCACAAATCGCACTGAGCTGAGTTTCCCATAAAAAGCCATGGTTACAGTTATGCTGAATAGTGTTGTTAATGACGGAACATCAGGAAACACACCCCTGAACGATTCGTTCGTGAATCAGACTGCAGTTGTTTTTAAGTCAACAACTCACTGATTCAAACATCCAGCCAAAATGAGCCAAGATATTGACCGATCTTAAATGGTGCAAAGCGTTTTACCCCGGTTTCACAGACAAGGCTTAAAGGGGGGTTGACTGCTTTTTTTCTTTGCATGATTGTTTTTATGGGGTGCAATATAACATGTATTCATGGTTTTTCTTTTTTTAAGTTTATTTTTCATAAACTTCACCTTTATTGTCAGCCGCGCTCTCCTCTGTCCCCTGAACGAGCGGTTCACTTCCTGATTCTATAAAAACACTCCCTCAGAAACACGTCGTGGGCTCAGATTGGTTAGTTTGGGCCGGTGTTTTGTGATTGCCTAAACTGTCGCTCATGTTGTCCGGAAGATTAACGCCCATTACCTTTACGGGCATGTCATGAGCTCCGGTCCAGATGTAAATATGTGTCGAACTGCAGTTTCAGTTTGAGGCAGAATCAGAGCGAGAAAGCCGCGATGAAGAGAGTCAAGCAGAACCTCACCACACATGGCTCTTACTAAACGTTTCTGAATGATAATTTGCTACATTTTTAACTTTATACACGTTTGTTTTACACAATAGCATCTGACTGGCAACAATAGCAACTGACTGGCTACTAATGTTATACGCAAATAGCGTTGGCATGTTTACGTTCTTGATCAAATCGAAAATAACATCATAAAGCATATATAAATGAAAAATAAGTTTAAAACATTAGTACTTAAAGAAAATTCAGGTCCATAATGTTTGTACAGCGTTTGTCGTAGACACAAAATAGCATAGTCTAACTAGTAGTGGCTATAAAGCCAGCGTTGGCATTTGAAAAAAATAAAACACAAGGCTACGTCTTGAATTATACATGCAAATAAATTTTAAATGATGAAGTCTTAGCCTACTTAAAGATTGTTGCCCAACAACTGCTGCCTCTTGTTTTAAAGTCGGAACTGCTTCATGTTTTAGTAACAGTTTCTTGTTGAATCCGGTGTTGAACTCGCTAGATTACGATCGTCATTTTCAGGAACATAATCAAACATAAATTGTATCCATTGTTGAGGAAGAATAGCGTCCATGGGAAGCCCGAACACAGAAGACCTGACAGCTGCGTGAACAACACACTCAACGAGTCGACGTGCCTCAGAAAAATGTGCATGTCATTTCCTGCATATTCCGGAGGGAGGGGTTGATACAAATGTGTAGGTTAGTGACGTACCATAACCCAGCTGTAGTCCCAATCGAGTCATTTTTGTAGGCAATTATACTTCCTGATTTTTAAAAGACGATATCTCTGCTTACACTGAACTTTCAGCGCTACAACTTTGCAGATACTGTTCATGCACCAACAGCAACATTACACACCCCCCCTTTAAAGGAGTAGTTCACTTTTAAAAAGCTTTTGCTGATAATTTACTCACCCCCATGTCATCCAAGATGTCTTTCTTTCTTCAGTCTTAAAGAAATTAAGGTTTTTGATGAAAACATTCCAAGATTTTCTCCATATAATGGACTTCAATGGGAACCAAACGGTTCAAGGTCCAAAAGACAGTTTCACTGTAGCTTCAAAGGGCTTTAAACGACACCAGACGAATGAATAAGGGTCTTATCAAGCAAAACGATCGCTCATTTAATAAATAAATAACAAAGTTTAAGTTTTATAAGCTCAAATGCTCGCCTTGCTCTGTTCTGTGATGCATGTTCGTGACTCTCCTGTTGGAGCTCGTTTATCAAAATGAACAAATCTTTTTTGAGTCATTATTTGAAGGGTCCTTGTCTTAGATAAGACCCTTATTCATCGTCTGGTGTTGTTTAAAGCCCTTTGAACAGTTTGCACTGAAACTGTCATTTGGACCTTGAACCGTTTGGTTCCCATTGAAGTTCATTATATGGAGAAAATCCTGGAATGTTTTCATCAAAAACCTTAATTTCTTTTCAACTCAAAAAGAAAGACATGGACATCTTGAATGACATGGTGGTGAGTAAATTATCAGCAAAAGCTTTTTTCAAAAGTGAACTACTCCTTTAAATGGTGCAAAACGTTTTACCCCAGGGCTTAAGCTTGTCCCAGACTAAAATGCATTTTTTTATTTGTTTTTAACAGAAAGCTTAAATGTATCTTAAAATATGTCAGTATCATTGTTTTGTCTCAAGAAGCGCAACAGTAATGATTTATTTTCACGTGTGACAACTATTGTATATTTATACTATTTGTCACCACATATTTACACAAATGCAGTTTTTCTTAATTTTTAAAAAACTCTACGGTATATTATTTCACTTGTTTGCACACTTGAATTATCAGTAACTCATTTGATATTTTAGAATATTGAAGTTTACCATCAAACACTGTTGTGCAAATTAATTAAAAGTTTTCTGTTTTCTGTCAGAGCGGTGTCAATGTTAGCGATTATCTAAGTTAATAACTAATGATCTTTAGAACGGAAGTGAATCAATCAAAACTAACTTTAGCTGGGTAATAACTTTATTCTAGAGCTGTTGTGAAGCCCAAACAATCTCTGTTACTAATTTCCTATTATCACTGTAAAGCTGATCTGAAACAGTCCATATTGTATATTATTTGTATATTGTGACTAGACTTGAATTTACTGTTTTTACAGTGTATAAGTTTTAGTAATAGAATAAAAAGTTTGCTTATTTTCACATCAATACATGTTAAATGTCTGCAGTATTATTGAGTATTATTGCTGACTCAACATGGTCCATCGATCAGAACTGAATCCTGAATCAATCAGAATTTGAATAGGCATACTTAAAAATCAAGTACTTTTGTACTTTTACTCAAGCAACATTGGAAATGACTACTTATACTTTCATAAAGTATGGAGTAATATTGTATGAGGTTTTCTCATAAGTACTTGATTTGAAATACCCAGCTGCTCAAACAGCATGTCAGAAGTGTGAGTTCATCAACCGCAGTGATACATCCGAAGTTCAAGTGTAGCCTACTTTCAATATTTGAAAAAATTATCAAGCAATAAGACCAAAGGTATTAAATACGTTTACAAAACTAGTTTGAAAATAAAGGAAAAACCCTGAAGGTTTTTAGAAGACATTTTAGACAACTCAGAAATAGTAAGATGGGAAAAGCCAATATTTTTTGTGCAGGAAACAAATGTAAATCAAATAGGGAAGTGAAAATCATGTGGTGAAGCTATAGCTGTCTGGAGGATAAAACGAGAGTTAAATCTGTCTGTTGGACTGTACAAATGAACTGAAAGTCTTCTGGTTAAACAGCGATGGATTCAAAGGTCTGCTTCCTCATGGTTTACAGTAACTAGTCATTGTTATATTTGTACAGAATACAGGATGATAATGATGTGCTATTATATAGCCTCTGATTGTTCATTTCAACAACACATGGTCAATAGCCTTGTCATCCCTTATTGAGCCAATCCAAGGAAAGGTTTGCCAAAATTAAAATACTCTGATAAAGTACAGAAAAATGTACATTAACAAAGTAAACTACTATGAAGAAAAATCAGCAACACTTTCCGTGAAGCCCAAGCTTATAATGAATCTCCATTTATACTTATTTATAAAAGTATTACTATTCTATACATTTATTTATAGAGACTCATTAAGACCTATAATGCATTATAAGAACAGTTATAGTTACATTTATTTTATTTTTATAATTATAAGTCATGCATTTGCTTTTTTTAATGTGCATGCTCATAATCCATTACACACTAACTGTATACTGTTCCATAACTGTTCTTATAATGCAGTATAAATCTTAATGAGTCTTTATAAACATATTTATAGAATAGTAATGCTTAAGTAATGGGGGTTTATATTCATTGGAAGTATGGTCTTCTTTGGAAGTGTTAAAAAAGCTGTAAAAAGCTACTCCACAACTGCAAGGTATAGTTAGTGCTAGAGTAAATCCAGAGTAAATGTTGGTGTTTTGTGTATTGAAAAGTCTCTGGATTTAGACTAGTTAAATTCACTGAGACGTGATCGTTCGTAGCAGAGATTTCAAACGTTCCAATGGAACGAATCATCCCGCTTTTGAAGCGTTTGCCATTTTTTATGTTTTTCATGGTTTCTGCTGAAGACACATACCAAGTTTAGTAATGATACGCCAATGCATTCTTTAAAAGAAAGCATTTAATGACTGAATTCAAAATGGCTGACATGGTGAACATTGCTGAACTTAATCTAAAGAGATGGGTCTTATGATTTTTGGTCAAACTGTTCAGAAGATGGTTTAGAAATGGATGAATGGGTGGATATTTTCTCAAAACTGCTTGTGTCCGTCCCCACCGCTCTATGTATAATGCCATGATCGCCTCAGTTTCTGCTGTTACATTTAAGTCCTAATTCACAAGGAAGTTTAAGAGCCATTCACATCATGAAGACAGCCTTGCCATCACAGCTCAGCGACGCGTTATTCTCCGTAGAGACGAGACGACTCTCATGCTAAACAAGCTGTTGACAAGCTGTACGAGACTAATGATGTAACCAGTCTGTGTGAGTCTGGCATTGAGTCCCAAATCACATACTTCCCTACTATGCAGTAGGCGGAAAACAGTACGCCAACAGAGCATGTCCAAATAGCATATAAACAACAGAAAGCAAAAAGTCCCCGGATGATCTGAAGTGAGCATACGATGGACTTTTCTATCTCATGTGGCCACGGAAGAGGATTTATGAACGGCAGTGAAGCGTGATAATTGTGATAATTGTTGGCTATAGAATCACAGTGTTGCTGTAATCAACAAGTTAAAGACTCTCTAAATGAGTTTGGGTGATTTAGGATCAGATGATGTTTATGTTAAAACACAACCAACACCATCAGATCACCTTTTCTCTTTCTTTACCTGACTGTTCACCACTCAGTTTTAGCAGCCAGACAAAATTTTTAAGTTATAAATATAAGGCTCAAGAGCCCAACTAAAGCAAACACTGATCACCATAATGGTGGCTTAACAATTTGATGCTGGTAGATCAGAGATAATGACAACATGGCAGATGTAGTATTCAATTTCATTCATTCATACTATAAAGTATGCAAAGTATCTACTCAGACGACATGGTTTCAGATGCTGTGTGTTTTTTTGTCCTAACTAGTTGCAGCTACAAGCGACATGTGACATTTTGTTGCTCATTTGGTTTCTATTTTTGTAATGTAGCTCTGGGTCACTCCACCCACACTGAGATATTACATGTCTTGCTGCACATAGCTGTTTAATATTAAACATTGAATATTAATATGGTTATGCTTGTTGGGCATCACACATAAACTGTAGCGATGCAGGATATATCCGCCACCATCGTTATTCGACCGATAATTGTTAATTTTTAACATTATCAGTTCGGATAAGAAGATTTGGCCAATATATTATAGCCGATAAAAAAAAATATATATTTCCTTCAGATCTGCACTGTTCAGCATGATGGTTTTGAACTGCTTGGAATGTGATTAAAATCATTTCAAAAAGGAAAATAAGGTTCAACATGTGCGGCGCAAGTCTGTCATATCGGCTACATTAAATTATAATGAGAACACTGTAATTGTGTGTATGGGACATGGATTTTAATGCTGTGAACTTATGTTTTTTAATCAGGATCTCGACGCCTTGGGAAGCATTTAACCATGCTTCAATATCTGACGCTTTAGGCGCCCTTTAGCGTCAGTTAGATGACGCCCTGAGGATCGCGTGTAACCCTACCCCTCCCCCAGACCTCAGGGGCGGAGTGGGACCAAAAAACTCTACCGGGAAATTTCGTAGACCACCGGCCCTCGTCGCCGGCAGGATTTATTTAGCATTTACAGTTTTACTGATTAAAAAGGAACTTTGTTGTACTATGCTGAAGTAAAGTTCATAAATGGTCACACTTTCCTATAGGACTTTGTAAATCAATGTTGGGTGCACCTCTGTGCCTAGGGGGGTTCGGGGGCATGCTCCCCCGCAAGAAAATTTTGTAGATTTTAAGGTTAAATGCATCAATCTCGTGCTCTCTGAGAGATCAAAATTAAGAGCTTCAACCCATAAACTGCTCGTTGAACAAAGAAAAAGCATTGTACCAGGACAATAAAGAGGGCTCAAGCATCTTTTTAGTTATGAGCGTCTCAGTCTACATTACATTATCAATTGTGTTTTAGGATGCCAAACAATTATTATAATGTAATCAGGGGCATAATTTGCGGGTGGGACATGTCCCCACCACTTTTTGCCAGGGTCGAAATTGTCCCCACCACTTTTTAAAAGCTCTCGCAGCACGGATAGCTAACAGCTGAAATAAATACAACATCTCCAACTGGCAGACCATTCATTTCGCTCGTTTGTAAAATAAAAGAAGCGATCTAGCCCTGAAATACGTTGTTTTTTAAATCAAGTGATCAAAGTGCTCCTTGCCGCCTGCGATCGGTGGCGCGGTTACAGTGTATCTCGTGGCTCACGCACAGTCTTCACACGCGCGAATCCGTTTCGGAGACTATTTGTTCGTTCTGGTGCAGAGCATGTGAGCGGAGTGGAGCGGGAGCGAGCGGGCGGATCTTGGACAGAGCGCAGAGGGGCATTTTTAAAAGGACGGCGTGTCGCCCTATATCGGTCCGCTCACACAACTAGTCTGACTCCACGTCTTTTCCCGGCTAAAGAAGCTCGCATTGAGTTCAGCATCCCAAGCGGGTCTGCAAGGGCAGAGTTTCTCCCCAACCACCGCATGAGTCTGAAGCCTCAGACATTGTCCAAACTTGTGTTCTTGAAGGTGAACTCGTCAATGAAGCCTACAGTAGGCCTATAGCCTGTATATTTTTATTTATATATAATTAGGCCCATTGATTCGTTTAATTTTACAGCATTTTTTTGTACAATTGATATACTGTAAGCATAATATATTTTATTTATGCCTGCTGTGCAAAAGTTTAGTTATCAAAATGTTGGCCTAATAGTTAATTTACGTTTTAAATTTACTTTTAAAATGTTTATGTAGGCCTTTATTTTTTTATTTTTGTTTATACACTTATTTTTTAAATCTTTATTTATATTATTAGGCCCATTCATTCATTTAATTGTACAGCAGTTTGTGTGTACAATGGATAGGCTATAAGCCAATTAACTATTTAATTGGCTTATAGCCTATTAATTAACTATTTGGCCAGAATTTTGATAACTGATTTTTTGCGGAACACGCACAATTAAAATTTAAATTGGCTTATCCATTGTACACACAAACTGCTGTACAATTAAACGAATAAATGGGCCTAATAATATACAATTATTAGATATTATTATAATAATAATATTACAATTAAACGTCTGTGCACTATTCCACTGGACATGTTGTGAAAGTTGGATCTATGTTTTTATTCAGGTGTCACGGGATTCATTAATTTCCTACACATGTCCCACCCACTTTTTAAAACAAAGTTACGCCACTGAATGTAATAATGATTTATATAATTATTCCTATGATGTAAAATCCATTTAGCCTATAAATGTACTATATAGGCCTAAATGAAAATGAGTATTTCAAAAGTATATATTTAGCCTACATTACACTATAATATAGGAAAATTAAAATACTTTTGTCCTAATTTCTTCACTTGCAAGAAAAAAAAACCCTTCAGCTTTTATTTAGGAGAAAACACCAGATGACCATGATCGTGTGAGCAAAGTAATCATGCAGCACAAACAGGATGCTATTCTTAAAGTCTTGTGCTGTTTTATTAATTCACAAAGCCATATCATGGTTTCAATTTTAATTTGTTGGCAAAATATAACGCTAGAGCTTAATGTAAGGTTATACATTTTACATCTTTCCATATGTGTTGGGAAAAGGGAGAAGAGAGAGTTAGGCAAAAGCCGGATTCGAACTCGTGTTGAGCACATCAAAAGCTACTTTCATAGGCTTTCGCCCTACCACCTACACCACTGTAGCTATTCCATTCTGAGTGTCTTTTTGCTATAAAGAGGCAAAGAGTGCAAATATATGCTCCGTTATAGAAAATGTTAAAAAAATGTTTTCTTCCATTCGCTTAATTGGGCCCCAGGTGCGCATGGTGAACTTGCATCCGCTACTGCCAGACCTAAACCTACCCGCGTCATCTAACTGACGCTTTCCTTTAGCGTCAGTTAGATGACGCCGTAGGTTCGCGTCGTGTGACTGACGCTAAAGGGCGCCTGGAAGCGTCAAAAATTGAAGCATGGCCAAAGGTGACGCCGTGGGGTGCGAATGTGTTGAAAACTTATATAAAAATCTGGATTTATATTTAAAAGCCACTATATATCGGTTGTCGGCTTCCAATTATAAAGAACCATCGGTTATCGGTATCTGGCCACCCTAATAAACTGCATCTTTCACAAGCTCTCAAGCATTTTGACCATGATTTGATTGCATCCCACCCACTCTCAGAGGAGCTTTGCTAATGAAATAATCATTGCTTTTATGGTTTCTGTGTTCTCACTGAAGTGTAACACGCTTCTAATGAGCCTCCAGGGGAGAAGAGGCGAGAAAATGAGTAACAAACGGAGTAGAGAAGAGTGTCTGACAGGCCCTATGAGAGCTTCTCTCTCATACAGTCAGACAAACTACAGAGACAAATACTGCCAATTAATAATTCTGCTAAATATATAGAAAGATCTACTTTAAGAAAACATGGGTCCTTAGAAATCTACTCTTTAAAATTTTCAGATAGTACATTAAACAAGAGCCCAACTAAAGCAAACACTGATCACCATAATGGTGGCTTAACAATTTGATTTTTTCCTTTGGTGATTCTGCTTGTTAACATCAGGTGTTTTCAGTAGCTGCCCCAGACTGTGGAAAGCTCTGCCTCTCTGTATTCGCTCTGCATCATCACTGTATGTTTTTAAATCTATGCTAAACACTCATTTGTTTAAATTGGCATAATCAATGAGAAAGTTTTATTGTATTGTGTTTTTATTGTTTTTAATTTGTGTGTAAAAATGTTTTCATTGTGCGGCACATTGGACAACAGGTTATGATCAATAGTGCTATATATATAAAATTGACATTGACATTTAATAATGATCAATCATCACTCAATGAATCACTTAATTACCTCATTAACTTTCATTTCTAAGTTAAAGCAAAGGCCTTCTTTTAAAATTGTAAGGCAGCAGGTGAACTTGCATTTTTCAAGTTAAACTAACATGAAATGTCTTACAGTGTATATTTATAAATAAGGCCAATTTACAATGCATATGAGTAAATAATACAGTAGACCTCTAACAGGTGGTAACTGCTATTTATACCGTTTACAGTACTGATCAGTAATATATTTTTTATAATAAGAAAAGCACGGATTCAGCTGATGCAGTAAGTCATGCAGTAAGTCATTTATTATAAGTGATTTGTTCTAATCGCGTTAGTGTCTGTATCTGTAAACTGCACAAAGACCGAAATATCAAATGCGTGTCTGATAGGAAGGAATAGACGAATTCACAGACGGCGCGCTGTGCGTTAATTCACTTTCGCTTTCATTGGAACAAGAATCTCATGTGACATCCACATCCTTACATTAGTAGGATAACATTAGTTCCCTATCGAGGGAACTTCACACTGCGTCGATAAAATCGACTCTTTGGGGACGCTCCCTAAGCGTGCGCCTCTGAAGTATGAATGAAACTAATCCAATCCTGATTGGTGTTGCGTCGTGACGTAACATGTGACGGCATACCCGGAAGTATAAAAGTGACGCTGTCACAACACACACTAGCTTTCGCTCTTCAGCAAGCGCTATATGTCAAAACTGTCTGTCTTATTTGGTGTTGTTTGTCTTATATATATATTATATCTGAGATTAAAATGGCCGAGAAGCAGTTCAAGAGGTGTGTGCATCCCTGCCCTCGCTATATCACGGGTGGGGATACACACTCTTTATGTGTGAACTGTTTGGGAGCGCAGCACGCACGGGCAGCTCTCGAGAAAGAGAGTGCCTGTGATCACTGTGAAGCTCTCCCCATAAGAGTGCTGCGCTCCCGACTGGCGTGCTTTGATGAGCACGGTCAGGCTCCGCGTTCCCCAGGGGTCTGGTCCCGCTTTCGTTGAGGCGATGCGGCGAATGAGATCCTGGGGTTCGCAGCGGGATTTAGCTGAGGAGAGCGAGAATGCTGAGGCATTTTCTCGTTCTCCATCAGCTGATCCCGTGGCCTCTGAGAGCGGTGCGGGAGCCCGAGAGGTTTCTCCTGCCCGTGATCAGGTCCCGATGCTTGAGCTGTCTGCTTCTGAGGAAGGGGACGTGCTCAGCATCGATGCGGACGATCGTGAGTTCGGCACGCCAGAGTATGGTCTTAATTATGAGGAGCTGGTGGAGGTTGTGACTCGTGCTGTGGCCAAATTAAATATCAGTTGGCCACAAAATGATCAGGAAACGCAAGTCACGAGCAAACTGGACGAGCGTTTCCTGAAGCGCAGGTCACAGCCTCAACGCCGGGAGTCTGCCGTTTTCCCAGATCTCCATAAAGAGATCACGAGATCGTGGGAAAGACCGCACTCGTCCCGTGTCTCGAGCCCTAGTATAATTGATTATAGCAACGTTTTGGGGGCTCGAGACATGGGATACGGGAAGATGCCGAGGGTGGAGGAGGCTTTAGCGAGCTATCTCTCTCCTGAATCGGCGTCTTCCCTTAAGACCCCGGTGTTGCCTAGTAAGCCCTGCAGGGAAACATCTACACTGGTTGGCAGGGCTTATATGGCGGCAGGTCGGGCTGGTGCATGCTTGCATTCCATGGCAATCTTGCAGGCGTACCAGGCCGACCTCCTGAAAGATTTGGACGAGGGAGAGGGGCCTACTCCGGAAGATATATCCGAGTTGAGGAAGGCCACAGATTTGTCTCTCCGGGCTACGAGAGAAACAGCCCGCGCCGTTGGCCGCTCAATGGCGGCCATGGTGGCCACGGAGAGACATCTGTGGCTGAATCTATCGGGTATTAAAGATAAGGATAGGTCCTTCCTGCTGGACGCGCCGCCTCTCGCCTTCTGGCCTGTTCGGCGACGCCGTTAATTCGGTCGTCGACAGGTTCCAGGAGACGAAGAAACAATCTGCGGCGTTCCAGCAGTTCCTCCCTCGTAAAGCTAAGTTCAAATCAAGTAGGGTGGGGCAAAGCGATCAGCCCCAGCCGTCAGCCAGCTCCTCACACAGGGCAGAGCAAAAGGAGAGCGTTTCCTCTAGGGCCCCTCCTCCGGGAGCTTGGCAACAGAGGAAGCGTTCTCAAACCGAAGTCCTCCAGCCAGAAGGGCGACCTGAGGGACGTCATTCAGGCTAGGAGGACTTCGGGAAAGAGGTCCTAGCCGTGGTGGGACCTCGGAGGGCTGCCCCCTCCGCTGTGAGGCAACCGAGGTTGTTCTCCGCAGCGGGGCCCTCTAGGAAAAGATGCATGCCCGCCGTTAGCAGCGCTTCGGGCCGCATCATTTTCCAGCGAAAAAACGATTGTGAAGCATCGGTTATGGTCGCAAGGGCCATATCGACTACAACCTGCCGGTATTCCGCTTCAGGAAGTCAAAAAAGATGCTCAAAAGACACCAGAGGCCAGTCTCGAGAGGCTGGTACCCTTAGTGGATTTTGTAGAGGGGTGGAGACACCTTCCCAACATATCTGCGTGGGTCCTGCAGATAATACAATCAGGGTACAGACTGCAGTTCGCGCACCGCCCCCCCAAATTTTCTGGGGTGGTGCGAACTACGGTGGTCCCAGAGCAGGCTCAGGTGCTGGAACAAGAAGTGCAGACTCTGCTGTTGAAGGGAGCCATAGAGCATGTTCTCCCGTTAGACAGGGAGTCCGGGTTTTACAGCCGGTACTTTATAGTTCCAAAAAGGATGGGGGGTTAAGGCCAATTTTGGATCTCAGGATTTTGAATCGATCTCTGAGGAGGTTCAGGTTCAAAATGTTGACCATTCCAGCAATCGTGAGTCAGATCAGGTCCGAGGACTGGTTTGTCACGATAGATCTAAAAGACGCCTATTTTCACATCTCCATCCTTCCATGTCACAGGAGATACCTGAGGTTCGCTTTCGGGGCGAAGCTTACCAATATCGGGTTCTTCCGTTCGGCCTAGCACTCTCTCCCGCACATTCACCAAATGTATGGACGTAGCCCTTGCTCCACTGAGACTTCAAGGGATTCGAATATTAAATTATCTCGACGACTGGCTCATTCTGGCCCAGTCTCGGGAGATGGCAGTTCGGCATCGAGATGTCGTTCTTGGCCACATTCAACAATTGGGGTTGAGACTCAATATAAAGAAGAGTGTGCTAGAACCATCCCAGTCCACGACTTTTTTGGGAGTCGTGTGGGACTCAATTACGATGCAGGCACGAATGTCTCCCGCTCGTATCGAGTCAATTCTGGCGATGGTATCCAGGGTGAAGCTGGGCCAGGCCATCACTGTAAAACACTTCCAAAGGATGCTGGGCCTCATGGCAGCGGCATCCAATATTATTCCTTTGGGCCTCCTTCACATGAGGCCCCTACAGTGGTGGTTGAAAACCAAGGGGTTCTCCCCCAGGGGAAATCCGTTTCGTATGATCAGAGTAACGCGCAGGTGCCTTCGTTCTCTACAAATATGGAAGAAACCTTGGTTCCTATCCCAAGGGCCAGTATTGGGGGTGTCATGTCGCCGGGAAACCGTTTCGACAGACGCCTCCCTGACTGGCTGGGGCGCGGTCATGGACGGCCGCTTTGCCAGGGGTCTGTGGCAGGACCATCATCGTACTTGGCATATAAATTGCCTAGAGATGTTGGCTGTGTTCAGAGCTTTGAGGAGCTTCCTCCCAGACATCAAGGGTCACCACGTCTTAGTACGGACAGACAATACGTCAGTGGTGGCCTATCTGAACCGACAAGGGGGACTCAGATCGCGCCCTCTGTGCAGACTGGCGCATCAAATTATCCTTTGGTCCCAGGGGAAGATACTGTCAATAAGAGCAATGTATATCCCGGGGGTTCAGAATCAGGGAGCAGACATCCTGTCGAGGCAGGGGCTGAGGCCCGGGGAATGGAGACTTCACCCGGAGGTGGTGGAGTCGATATGGGAGAGGTTTGGACCAATGGAAGTGGATCTGTTTGCGTCTCGAGAGACGTCCCACTGTCCACTCTGGTTCTCCCTCTCACATCCAGCCCCACTGGGGTTGGATGCCTTGGTACAGGCTTGGCCGAGGCTTCGCCTGTACGCTTTTCCCCGATCACTCTGCTCCCGGGAGTCCTGGAGAGGGTCCGTCAGGAGGGCATCAGTCTTCTTCTGGTTGCCCCGAATTGGCCGACACGAGTATGGTTTTCAGACATAATATCACTCCTCATAGCTCCGCCATGGCAGATTCCTCTGAGGAGGGATCTGTTGTCTCAGGCGGAGGGCACCATCTTTCACCCTCGCCCAGAGCTGTGGAAGTTGTGGGTCTGGCCTCTGAGGGGGTTCAGTACCTGAATGCTGGGTTATCAGCGGAAGTGGTGGAAACCATACTTAGCTCTAGGGCTCCGTCAACCAGGAGACTATATGGCCTCAAGTGGAATGTGTTTGCCACTTGGTGTAGAGAACATGGTGTAGATCCAGTAAACTGCCCGGTGGCTTCAGTTCTGGAATTTCTACAAAATCGGTTCTCTGCGGGTCTCTCCCCGTCCACTCTCAAGGTGTATGTGGCTGCCATTTCGGCTTTCCACGCACCAGTAGGAGGTGGGCCTCTGGGGAGGCACCAGTTGGTCATTCGGTTTCTCCGTGGTACTTGGAGGATGAGGCCGGCGACCAGGTCCAGGGTTCCTGCCTGGGACCTGGCAATAGTTCTGGAGGGGTTATCCCTGGCCCCCTTCGAACCTTTAGAGTCGGCTTCGCCTAAGGACTTAACTCTAAAAATGGTCTTGCTTTTAGCTGTTACCTCGCTTAAGAGGGTGGGAGATCTCCAGGCCCTGGCGGTAACGCCAGCTTGCTTGGAGTTCGCCCCTGGCAAAGTAAAGGCCTTTTTGCACCCGAGCCCGGGCTACGTGCCTAAAGTTCCTTCAAATACGGCTCGTTCGGTAGTCCTTCAGGCTTTCCATCCTCCACCTCATGTGTCGGCGGAAGAAGGGAGACTTCACTTGCTCTGCCCCGTCAGAGCATTAAGTATTTACCTGGAGAGGTCCGCTTCCTGGAGAAGGGCGGACCAACTATTAGTATGTTTTGGGTCGCCTAAGAGGGGGCTCCCGGCAACTAAACAGACAATAAGTAACTGGATTGTCCAGGCTATTACTGAAGCTTACAAGGTGTGCGGGGTTCCTTCACCTTTGGCCTTAAGGGCCCATTCAACTAGGGGCATGGCTTCTTCTAGGGCCCTTCTTTCGGGAGTACCTCTGCAGGAGATCTGTGAGGCGGCCGGCTGGGCGACCCCACATACTTTTATCAGGTTTTATAGTCTCCACCTTCCCAGTACGCCCGGTGCACACGTACTCAACCCTTGCTGAGTGCCTAGACAGTTTCACTCCGGGGCGGGTCTGTTCGGTGCGTGGCCTAGTGGGCACTCGTTCCCCAAAGAGTCGATTTTATCGACGCAGTGTTGAGTTCCCTCGATAGGGAACGTCTCGGGTTATGACTATAACCCTTGTTCCCTGAGAAGGGAACGAGACACTGCGTCGTGTTGCCACGCCCCGTAGACCCTTGAGCGTCTTGCTTCATCGCGAGGCTAGTGTGTGTTGTGACAGCGTCACTTTTATACTTCCGGGTATGCCGTCACATGTTACGTCACGACGCAACACCAATCAGGATTGGATTAGTTTCATTCATACTTCAGAGGCGCACGCTTAGGGAGCGTCCCCAAAGAGTCGATTTTATCGACG